>JBBPKX010000825.1:0-11674 GCA_038089435.1 Boletus austroedulis | reverse complement strand
CAATTTGTAGCCAAGAGTTTGTACTTTATTTGGTCCCACCAAAGCCAAGTGAAATTCCCACAGGTTGTTGTAAGACACTTCACACACTGATTTTTGGTTAATCATTGTAACACTTTTTGGAGTCACTGTATCCCGCGTTAAACCTTACAAAGAGCGACTACCCAGACAAACAGTAATGGAACCCGGACTGGTACTAGTGACCAAAGAACGGGAAAATGAGTGGAAAGTCAAGAAAATAGTGGATAGTGGATGGGTTAGGAACCACCTCCAATTTCTGGTGCATTGGAAGGGATATCCAGATGAGGAACGAACTTGGGAACCAGAGTCTAACCTCGAGCACGTGAAGCAGGCTATTGCCGACTTCTATAACTGGATGCCAAGTGCCCCATGGAAACTCCGCATAGCGGTACCCGACTTCTTTAATTTATTTAAGCATTGCGGATCACCTATCCCAGAAAAGCCTACACATCTGCTTCCATTTGATCACCTCGATCATCCATAACAGATCGCCCCAAGGGTGCGCCTGGGTTAACAACGCTCTTATTGCTGATTGAGCTTGACTCTTGCAATGGACCACATCCGCAACCGCTTATCCGCAATCTGCACATCGCTCGCCCGCATCTTGCATCTTTGCCTCCGCTCCCCTATTTATGTGTTGACACTGCCTACCTCTGAGAATCCCGAAAGTCTAGAGGATGATCCAGGTGCTGTATGGGACAATGAATGGGATCCCACACACCCACTAGGGAATCATGCAGAACACTGGGTGTTCATATGGGATAACGTCTCTGACTCCCATAGTATTCCTAATACCACATCGGTGTGGGGAGACAACAAGGACTACAAATCCCTGCTGGACCTCGTCTCTACGCCGAACCCAGCGGACCCCGAATGGACACCAGAGAATTGGCCTGGATCCTGGGAATTGGCCAGTGAGCCATGGCACATGTGGCTCCTGGGCGCAATGCCAGTACCAGAGGTAATGGAAGCCGTCCCCATTCCAGATCTGCTTCCCCCTATTCATCCTAACTACACCCTTTGGCCAGCGCCCTATCATTGGCCAGATATTGGTCCCTCGGGACAATATCGTCCTCAGATCACTCAGTGGCTGCCACACATGAACATGCCACAGGAACAACGTGGTTACTTCGCTTGGTTCCTGGTGCATCTCACTTGGCTGGAGGAGCCACCTGAGGGTGAATAACTGGCTGCCAGGATGTCAGCTCATAGGGAGGGGGTAGTGTAACGTTTCCTCATTTTTCTATCTATTTTATGGCCACTTATTTAGTTTCCTTTCTATTTTCTTTCTTGTTCGCCACTTAGCTAAGGGGTTAGCAGACACGGACTCATGGATGGGTCTCGACCAGCCCGGACTAAGGATGCATGGCTCACGGCTATGACACCCTTGACGTCATCACCCTGGATCAACTCATGGAGGCTATGCATGGCTGTATGCTGCCAGTGCACACCTATCCATAAATAGCCCCTATGACTCGGAATGACTCAGGTTGAGTACCGATTGACTCATCCCCTTGTCCTAACTCGTTTGTCTCAGCCCCAGTGCTTCGCCTCATGTACCAATAGCACAAATAATGTAGTATAGCCTCGTTAGCACAGACCAGGCATAGCCTTGTACAGTAGAGTATAAATACCAGGCTCAAGGCGAGACAAGACCCCCAGTCTTGTTCTCCTTCGATATTTCCCTCTCTCACCTATATGCTCGAACGCCCGCCTCTCAAGCGTCCAGCTCTTAAGTGAGTTAGGTCGTTTCATACACCCACTCATCCCTTTCCCAAAATAGCCCCATGACTCAGACTGACTCGATACGACTCATCCCCTCATTCTAATATGTTCACCTCTGCCCTGATGCTTTGCCTCATGTACCAATAGCAGTATCTGCTCAAATAGCCTTGCTAGCATGGACCAAGCACAGCCATGTACCATAGAGTATAAATACCAGGCTCAAGGCAACAAGACACCCCAGTCTTGTTCTCCTCGAAGTTTCCCCTTCTCACTCTACTGCTTGAGCACATCCTCCTCAAGCATACCAGCTCTTAAGTGAGTTCGGTTGTTTCATTAGAACAAGACTGCCCTTAACTGCTGGATTAGCTACCTGCTGGAAGATAACCAAGTCAACTAAAGAAATCTGGATTTCACCAGTAGGTCACTCCCCATAGCCTGTCTTGGATACTAAACACTCTTCCAGTGTTGTACTACAGAGTCAAAGACCTTCTCGAATATTCCCTCACAGGCATCAGAGGATTCCTGGATCCAGTAGCAAGGGCCAGACCATCGACTGTCACCCTCAAGGATTTGGTCCCCAACTGGCCAGTAGAGCTTAAGATAGAAGACGAAGAGGACCTACAGGTAAAGTAACAGCATTCCACCTTATCCATAGGGGAATTGCATCAGGAGCTCACGAAGCCCATGTTTAGCTTCTCTACCCAGAATTGGACATAGAATGGCTGGTAAAAGAAAGGAGATTGGAAGAGTTGGAAGAGTTATCTGACTATTGTTCTAGTTTAGATGAAGGGCTTAGGACTGCAAGGGAGCATAGCACATTTGGACTGGATAACTCACTGTCCACTCTAGTAGAGACTGAGGCTAGCCTCTAGGGGGACTTCATAGAGCTGTACGAGCATGAAGTAGGAACACCCCCATACTGTCCATCTACCCCAGATTGTCTAGCACTGCCCCTCACAAAACCAGTAGACTGGACTAGGGTCACCGCAAGCTGTCATCATGGATCAACAACTGAGGCAAGCAGATATAGATGTGCAACTTGGGAGAGATTACAGAGGGAGATCAACCATCTTATTCAGGAGGGGATACACCTTGCTCAGGAGAGAGAGTGGAACACCACTAAAGCCACAGAACTCAGAGAGTGAGTACAGGCAGCACATGCAAACATCATGGAAAGAATTTGCATTTGACAAAGAACTGCTACTCCCAGCCCTCCCAATCCTCCTCCTTACCCCCATTGGTTCTGTCCTCATGCATCTATTGCTGTGGACATCACTTCTCCTCTCCAACCCTGCACAACACTTCGGTGCCCTTGTCATTTCCTTCCATATTAGGCTACTATTTGTATCAATAGAAAATATTACTACCAAAGAGCCTAGACCTGAAGCAGAAGGAAGCCCAATCAGAGTAATTGAGGAAGAGCACTTAATCGAAGAAGCTCTACTGCACATCATTGAGGCAGAACAGGAATGCTGAGATCAGGCTGAAAGGAGAGAGAATGAAGAAAGTTCAGACTCCAAAACCCTAGCATATCACGAACTCTACTCCCATCTAGTACTGAGGGACAAACAGATCGAGAGTACCCCCCAACATACTATTGGACAGAGCCCAGCAGAAAGAAGAAGGAATTTCTGCAACTGTTATATTATTGCCAGGGAAAGAACTCTACTAGCAAGGAGTGCTAGGCGAAGGACAGAGGAAACAGCAGAATGAGTATTAACACATCTTTGGGACCTTGACAATCAGATCTTAGAACAGATCCCATATAGACCAAGACCCCTTACACCCTGCTTTCCCATAGACACTGATGAGTCATCCCTTTGACTGACAGATGTTTGTTGCCAACCTATAGGCTATTCAAATCAATGCCACACTAGCTAATGACCTGCTTAATCTATTCGACCACTTGACAGAACACCATGATGACATGCAGGCTGCACTAACGCAAAGTGTGACCACTACTCAAAGGCAGGCAGCAATGATTGCAGCTTTAGAAAACCAGATTAATCAGGCAACTACTCAAATCACCACCCTGCAAGCATTGTCTACAGTGAATCCCACCACAGCCCCAAAGCTGAAATGACCTAACTCACTTAAGAGCTGGACGCTTAGAGGGGCGTGCGAGCGATGGGTGAGAGAGGGAAATATCGAAGGAGAACAAGACTGGGGTCTTGGCCTCACTTCGAGCCTGGTATTTATACTCTACTGTACATGGCTGTGCCTGGTCCGTGCTAGCGAGGCTATACTTCGTTAAATATGCTATTGGTACATGAGGCGAAGCATCGGGGCAGAGATGCACTGATTAGGACGAGGGGACGAGTCATATCGTGCCCGATCTGAGTCAGTCCGAGTCATAGGGGCATTTTATGGATAGGTGTGCACTGGCAGCGTACAGCTGCGCATAGCCCCGATGAGTCGTTCCGGGGTGATGACGTCAAGGGTCTGCATGGCCTTGAGCCATGAGTCCTTGGTCCGGGCTGCTCTAGATCCTTGTTCGAGTGCGAGCCTGCTAACCCCTTAGCTAAGTGGCGAGCATAGAGAGAAATAGGAAAGGAAACTAAATAAGAGTCCGTTAAGTATCGGATAACCTTTGGATAACTTTAGAGAAAATAGAAGAAACGTTACACTACCCCCTCTCTATGAGCTGGCATCCTGACAGCCAGTTAGTCACCCTCCGGAGGCTCCTTGGGCCAAGTGAGGTGAGACAAATACCACGCGAAGTAGCTGCGCTGCTCGGATGGCATATTCATGTGCGGTGGCCACTGGGTGATCTGTGGGCGGTATTGTCCCGAAGGGCTGATATCAGGCCAGTGATACGGCGCGGGCCAGAGCGTGGTGTTGGGGTGGATGGGGGGAAGTGGGTCCAGAATAGGGACTGCCTCGGTCATTTCGGGCGGAGGCATGGCACCGGGGAGCCAAACGTGCCATGGCTCACTGATGAGTTCCCATGGGCCGGGCCAATTCTCCGGCGTCCATTGGGGGTCGGTCGGATCCGGCGTCGATGCCAGGTCCGGCATGGACTCGTAGTCGTCCTCATTATCTCCCCAAACGGATGCGGTGTTCGGAATGCTATGGGAGTCCGAACCATTATCCCAGATAAATATCCAATGCTCTGCGTGGTTGCCCAGAGGGTGTGTGGGGTCCCAATCATTGTCCCACATGGCGTCGGGGTCCTCGTCATTTTCTGGTTCAGCGGCCGAGTCAGGAGGTGTCAAGGGAGGAAGCAGGGTGATATAGAAAGGTGAGCGGATGCGGAGTCGGCAGGTATGGGTGAGGAATGCGATGATGCCGTTGCGGATGTGGTCCATTGTGAGAGCAAGGCTCGATCAACAATAAGAGCGTTGTTAACCCAGGCGCACCCCTGGGGAATCTGTTCATGGATGGTCCAGCCGATCAAATGGTAACAGATGCGTAGGCTTTTCGGGGATAGGTGATCCGCAATGCTTAAATAGATCAAAGAAGTCGGGTACCGCGACACGTAATTTCCGTGGAGCGCTTGGCGTCCACTTATAGAAGTCCGTGATAGCTTGCTTCGCGTGTTCGAGATTAGCTTCCGGCTCCCATGTCCGTTCCTCGTCTGGGTAACCCTTCCAATGCACCAGGAATTGGAGGCGGTTCCTAACCCATCTGCTATCAACAACTTTCTCAACTTCCCATTCATTCTCTCGATCCTCGGTTACCAGCACCGGTCCGGGTTCCGTTACCAGCTGTCCGGGTAGGCGTTCTTTATAGGGTTTTGTGTGGGATACATATATTGACGGTGGGATGGATTCTCATTGACCGGGGAAGACGCAGCTCGACTGCGTTAGGTCCGGCTAAACGGATAATGGTATACAGTCCGATCCATCTCTCCGTGAGCTTCTTCGAGGCTCTGGTCAATTTAAGATTTTCCATGGATAGCCACACCTGATCTCCGATCTGGTATGGTGGCACCTCCGATCTACGGTGGTCTGCTTGCTTCTTCATATGCTGCTGCGCCTTCGCGAGGTTCCCTTGGGTCTGATCTCATACTTTCTTTATATGCTCTGATAGTTCTTCAGCCGCTGGTGCCTTGGTGGGGCACCATTCAAAACCCATCTGTGGCTGATACGTGTGCGTGATGCTGAAGGGTGACGTCCCTGTGGACGTTTGAGCTTTACTATTATATGAGAACTGCGCGATGGCTAGCCATTCAGTCCATTTTGTCTGCTGCGAGAAGCAGAAGAGGTGGAGGAACTGCTGTAAATCTCTGTTGATTCGTTCCGTCTGCCCGTCCGTCTGCGGGTGGAAGGCAGTGGATAGCTTCGGCTTTATTCCTAATCTTTTACATAGATCCGTCATCACCTGTGATGCGAATTGCGGTCTGCGGTCTGACACGATGGTCCGTGGCAGTCCGTGAGTCTTCCAGACGTGGTCTAGATAGAGTCGAGCGGTTTGTAATGCTGTGGTGGTTTTCTTACACGGGATGAACTCTACTTCTTTTGAGAAGCGATCGACGACTACCAAAATGGTGTCTAGCCCTTGGCTTGTCGGTAGATCCGTTATGAAGTCAGCAGAGATATCTTCCCATGGCTTTTCGGGTATCGGGAGCGGTAGTAGCTTTCCTGCTGGTGGGGCGTTCGCTCCTTTGTGCCTAGCACACAGATCGCATCGAGCGACGTACTCTTTTACTTTCTTCAGCAATCCTGGCCATGTGTAGCTGCGACGTATTAGTTCTAACGTTTTCTCTCCTCCTGGGTGTCCGGCTACAGGTGTATCGTGATGTAACCGTAGTATCTCCATTTGGAGTTCTTCGTCATCCGGTACGAAGATCTTTCCTTCTTTGTCTACTAGCAAATCTTCTTGCTCCATATGGACTTCATATCGCTTTTCTAGTTCTTTGACTTCGGTTTCTTTTAATCTATGCATGAGATTTTTGATTCGTTGGACCACTTCTTCGTCGTCCGTTCGTAGTTGTATTGTTTGGATCTTTTCTCGGGGTATTACTGTTATTCCTTTGTTATCATCATCTTTTCCATCCGAGTGGTCCTCTCTTCGAGAAAGGGCATCGGGTTTTCCCATTTGAGTTCCGGCTTTATGAACCCATTTGAAGCGGAATCTAGATACATAAATACTGCGCCCATTGGGCTTGTCTCCTATTAAGGTCCTGTCTTTTCATGAACCATTGGAGGTTCGCGTGGTCGTTCCAAATCTCAAATTCTTTGCGTGCTCCTTCTAGATAATGACGCCATTGCTCTAGGCTTCGTATGACTGAGAGCATCTCTTTATCTGCAATAGGGTAGTTTCTTTCTTCGGGTGTCATGGAGTGCGAGGAATAGGCGACTGGGTGCCACTTTCCTTCCTTTTCTATCGATAACACTGCTCCTGTCGTGAAATCCGACACGTCCGTTTCAAGGCGGAATCGCTTATCTATGTCGGGGTATGCGAGGATAGGGGCGGTGGTGAACTTTTCTTTTAGATCGTCGAAAGCCTTTTGTTGGCGTTCCGTCCATTCGAATATGATGTCCTTCTTCGTCAGATCATTGAGCGGTCTTGCAACCTGTGCGTACCTGTCTATGAATCTTTGGTAGAAGTTGGCTAATCCAAGGAAGCTTCGGACGTTCTTTACTTTGGTGGGTACGGGCCATTCCCTGATGGCTTTGACCTTTTCTTCGTCCATTTGGATTCCTTCTGAGGTAACGATCATCCCTAGGAACTCCACTTGCTTAACTCGGAAGTAGCACTTTTCTGGTTTAATAAAGAGGTCGTTCTCGGCAAGTCGCACGAGGACCTTGAGTACGATCCGGTCGTGCTCCTTTTGGTTATCGGTTTTTGTGAAGATCATGATGTCATCTATGTAGATGACACATACGTCCTCCATATCCACGAACAGTTCGTTCATCATCGTTTGAAAGGTCGCAGGGGAGTTGCATAGTCCAAAGTACATCACTAGAGGTTCGAATGATCCTCTGTGACAGACGAAGGCGGCTTTCCATTCGTCTCCTTCTTTGATTCAAATATTATTGTATCCCCATCGGAGATCCATTTTCGTGAAGAGCTTGGCTCCGGCTAATTTATCGACGAGTTGGGATATAAGGGGTAATGGGTAGTTGTTTTTAATGGTGAACTTGTTTAGATAGCGGTAGTCCTGTACCATTCTTTTCCTTCCGCCCTTCTTCGGTACGAAGAATACGGGCAATGTCTGCGGCGACTTCGAGGGTCGTATGTACCCTTTCGAGAGCTGATCATCTATGAAATTGCTGACTTCCTTTTGTTGCACGGGATCAAGGGGTATCAATCTTCCTTTCTTCGGCACAAAGTCCAGCTTTACGTCTATAGCGTGATCCCATGGTTTTCTAATCGGCATGCGTTCCGATTCCTTTTTCGAGAACACGTGGAGGTACTTGTGATATTCTTTCGGCACTAGTTCCTCCGGCGGTTTATTTTTATCCATCAGCTCCGCGAGTTTCTTATCCACTTGTTGACCTCTTCGCATCTCCGCTGCGGTCTGCACATCAGTTCTTTCGATTTGATTTAGCTGATGTAAGAATGGGTTTCGGCATTCGGTTGGGCATCTCATCATCCGTACTGTCTGCTTTTCCCAATCTATTTCCGGGTTATGGTGCTTTAGCCATGTGAATCCGAGGATCACTTTATTCTTTCCAAGATTAGCGATCTCAGCTTTCATTTCCTCTCGGTGTCCGTCGTACTCCATTACAACGTGCGCGTAGTACTTCAGCGTTCCTGCGTTGTTCCGAGTTCCGTCGGCATTGTATAGGATGATTGGACGTGGTAGCAGCTTCAGCGGTATTTCATTTTCTTCTGCCCATCCCTGGTCTATGAATGTAACATGCGATCCTGAGTCTAGCAGCGCGTTCACGTGGGCTTCTTTTCCTTTCCCGATATGGATAATGATCGGTAACTCGATCTCTCTTTTCTTTGCGGTTTCTTCCTTCCTTTCGGCAGCAATGGTTGCTAAATGTCGCATATCTATATCCGTAGGCCGTGGGCTACAGGGTTTTTCCTGAATAATGGCGGGCATAGGTTCATATCCATCGGCAATTAGCGTTATGGCGCGCACATCTGAGCTTCTTTCAGCAGAGTGGTTGCTCAGCTCTTCCAGACTGCTCAAGCTTTTCCCGAGCCTGAGGGCATTGACTGAAAGAGGGCTCTCACTTGCTCCATCGTCATGCCTTTACATGCGCAAGGGATGTCTTCTTCATCACTCCATGAGGTGGCGGGTTCCTGATTCATTGATCGAGTGGTTCGTACCTTTACTCGTACGCAATTGGGTTTATGTTCTCCTTTCGTCCAGGAACAGTCTGGGCACTTGGTTGACGATTGTCGGCATTCTTTAGCAAAGTGACCAGGTTTTCCGCAATTAAAGCACGTGTTGATCCGTGCTCGCGTCTTCTTAAACTTTTTTCCTACGCGGGCTTTCCCTTTTCGGATCATGGCTGCTTCCTGTTCATCATCCTCGAGTTCCAGTTCTTCTTCCTCCATCTCCATGCGATCTACGTCCATGGCGAAGGGATCCCGTCTAGCGGAAGTCCCGTTATGGATGAAGGAAAGGAGTTGCCTCCTTGTTCCGATGACTCAGCATTTCTCTAGATAGTCCGGCACGGTTGCCGGTCTAGGTCCTTCCATGAGGATACGGTTAATGATCTTCTGATCGACGTTCTTTTCGATTATGGAGATAAGATGCGATGTGTCCATTCCTGTTTGAGGTTCGTATTCCATAAACTTGATGATCCAGTCATCTATCGGCATCTTTCCCTGTTTTAGCGATTGCAATTTCGCTCTAGCCCACTCTTGTTGATTCACGGATCTAAAGAGGGCTTCGATCTCCATTACTAGGGTGGCCCAAGTATAGGTTCCTCCCTGTGAGATGAGATCTAACTTTGTCCGGGCAAAACCTCCGGCCTTTTGTCCTTCTAACCGAGATAGGACTGCAATAACGGCCTTCTGGCTTGCTGGCGGAAACACTGCGGCGTTTTCATGTAACCACGATTGGATCTTCGTCCACCATTCCTCAAACTTTGATCTCGACCCGTTATAGGATCCGGGATCTACGAATGCTTTGCTAAGCTTTGGCGCTGTGGTGGGATTTGCTGCTGATAACGCCTGCAGGGCGGTGATTTGAGTAGTAGCTTGATTAATCTGGTTCTCTAAAGCGGCGATGGTCGCTGCTTGCCTCCTTGTCGTAGTGGTACTCTGTGCTAACACTGCCTGAGCGTCATCGTGTCTTTCCGTAAGATGGTCGAATAGATTAAGGAGGTCCTGCGCTAGCGTGGGATTGATTTGTATTCCCTGGAGATTGGCTATGAAAGCCGCGCGATCAAAGGGATGACTCATCGCTTTCTACAGGAAAGGGGGTGGCTCTTCGGACTGGTCTCGGGATGTACGGAGTTTGTTCCGAGATTTGATCGTCTAATTCCCGTAAATGGGTGAGCGCCCTATTAGCGGCGTCCTGGGTTCTTCTTGCTGCCCTAGAGGCTAGAGTTCTTTCTCTGGCGAGGATGTATCTGTGGCGAAAAGCTCTTCTTCTTTCCGCTGGGCTCCGTCCGATGGTATACCGAGGGGTAGATTTGATGCCTTCGTCCCTGGGTATCAGTCCTTGATAGGGTCTGTCTTCGGGATCTGAATATTCTGATTCTTCTTCCCTTACTTCCTCCGTTACTTCTTCCGCAATCTGTGGTGCCTGTGCTTCTTCGATCAGATGCGGTTGCACTTCTTCGATTATGCGCTCTCCTCGAGATGGGATCGGGATAGGCTCTTCAATTATTTCGTATTGTACGTATAGAAGTCTAATATGGATAATAACGACGAGGCTGCCTAAGTGTCGAGCGGGGTCGGAGAGGAGTAACGATATCACAAGCAAGAGGCTCGTGAGGACGAAACCAACGGGGGTGAGGATCAGGATGAGGATGATGGGGTGTAGGAGCTCTCTCTCTAATTCGTATTCGCTCCTCGATGTTTGCACGCGCCGCGTGAACTCGTTCTCTGAGTTCGTTGGCTCTGGCGGCGTTCCGGTCTCTCTCCTCAGCAAGGTGTATCCCCTCCTGAATAAGATCGTTAATCTCCCGCTGTAGCCTCTCTCTAGTTGCACGTCTATATCCGCTTGCCTCAGTTGTCGATCCACGACGTCCCTGGGCTGCTACAGGTGTCCAGTCAACTGGTTTCGCAAGAAGCAGCGCTGGGCGATCAGGGGTAGAGGGGCAGTAAGGCGGTGTGCCTTCTTCGTGCTGAAATGGGATTACGATATCCCCGTAGAGGTCTTCCTCGTTTTCGACTAATGTGGACGGCGTGTCGTCCGGGCCTAGGGTACTTCTTTCCCTGGCGGTTCTTAAACCTTCGTCTAAACTAGTACAATAGTCGGATAACTCTTCTGACTCTTCCGATCTCCGTTCGGCTACCTCTCTTTCTTCCAGTCCCGATTCTGGGTAGAGTAGCTGTGATGGGCTTCGTGAGCTCCTGATGCGATCCCTCTATGGATAAGACGGGATGCTGTTACTATACCTGTAGGTCCTCTTCGTCCTCAACCTTCAACTCTACTGGCCAATCTGGTACGAGTTCCTCAAGGGTTACGGTTGACGGTCCGGCCCTTGCTACTGGGTCGGGGAAACCTCTTGTACCTGCGAGCGAGTATTCCAATAAATCTTCAACGCGGTAGTACAACACTTGACTGTGTTTAGTACTCCAGACGATCGTTAGGGAGGTGCCTACTGGTTGACCCTGGGTTCCTTTAGTCGACTTGTGATGCTCCGGCGGGTAGCTAATCCGGCGGTAAGGGGCAGTCTTGTTCTAATGAAACGACCTAACTCACTTAAGAGCTGGACGCTTAGAGGGGCGTGCGAGCGATGGGTGAGAGAGGGAAATATCGAAGGAGAACAAGACTGGGGTCTTGGCCTCGCTTCGAGCCTGGTATTTATACTCTACTGTACATGGCTGTGCCTGGTCCGTGCTAGCGAGG
>JBBPKX010000824.1:0-11685 GCA_038089435.1 Boletus austroedulis | reverse complement strand
AGTCGACAGGGGTGAGCAAATATGTAATGATAGTGTACTTTCTTGTTCATCAACATTTAGGTTGCCTCGAATGGCTCTTTGATGACACTTTCTGCGATTACCTTAACTACCGACTGTGTTTCAACGTTGACGCAAGATACAAAGGAGGAAACTATGTGAAGCGAGTCATGCAGACTGGAACTGATCGATTCTTCAACTCTGAAGGTCCTACACCTCCTGGGTTTGTCGCGCTCTCTATTACAGGCAACCATGCGAATTCCCCATTGGAGCACCATCATGTCCCTGCATGTTTCCTTAGCCCTGCGGATCCAAGTTCAAAGGGTCAGACCGTCCTTGTTCTGAAGGGTGACCTACAGGGTCAATTTTGCCAGGTTATCAGATGGATTAAGAAGGAGAAAAAAGTGGTGGTTACCCCTCTTGTTACTTCGATGGGTTGTGCAGAGTTACCCGCCGAAGATGTATGTCGTGCAGTCTCTATGTAGTCACAATCTTGTATCGTGCTTTAGATTTTCATCATTTCCTTCTGCATTGTCCAGAATATCATAGTAATTTTAAACCATGATCCTATAATGACTATCCTAAATCAGTTTAAGTTCACTCCCTCCACTCTCCAGGTATATGGTATTCGCCTTTGATAGATAAGTAAGGTATCAGTGTGAAGCAAGACAACATACTGTTAGGGTGGGATGGGAGTGGACCAGTCAAAGCCAGAGTGAACCTTTCATCTGACTGCAGCACTCTTGTAAAGCAATGGTGGACCATGCAGCTAAGCCTATGCAAGACGCTCTGCACAAAGCCTCGAGTGGTACTGTGAGCTGAACCTTCAACCTATATCAATGAGAATGCGGGAATCAAAGAAAGGACCCTCAACTTACTTCAGGGATTGGAGACGACATTGTGCAGTCTGCCAGAGATGGACTCCTGTCTTGTTCAGATGGCAGGGGTCCAAGTATCTCAGATTGGGCCGATCTTATCGCTTCTTCTACACAAGATTCAATGACAGTGAAAAGGGCGGCATCGAGACTATCAAGCTCATCTTCCAGTTGTTGAGCAGCACAAACAATTCGTTGAAATGTGTTCCAAAGATTGCCTTCAGAACAAGCCCTGGAGTGATGGCGAGAAGTAGAGGTCATAATCGTATTGCTGAGCGAAGAAGGCCCCTGAAGGGGAGCACAAGGAGCACGAGCATCTTGATCGTCCTGACCAGCCAGAACACTTGTCAGATAAAGATAGGAAAAAGGAAGAACATTACCATGATATAACCTGAAACAACCTAACTCACTTAAGAGCTGGACGCTTGAAGGGGGCGTTCAAGTGGTGGGTGAGAGAGGGAAATATCGAAGGAGAACAAGACTGGGGGTCTTGCCTCGCTTCGAGCTTGGTATTTATACTCTACTGTACAAGGCTGTGCCTGATCCATGCTAGCAAGGCTATACTACATTATATATGCTATTGGTACATGGGGCGAAGCACCGGGACAGAGATGTACGAGTTAGGATGAGGGGAGGAGTCACATCGTACTCGACCTGAGTCATTCTGAGTCATAGGGGCTATTTATGGATAGGTGTGCACTGGCAGCATACAGCTGCGCATAGCCTCGTACTATGATCTGAGGTAATGACATCAAGGGTGTCATAGCCTTGAGCCATGCGTCCTTGTTCTGGACTGGTTGAGGCTCCTCCTCGAGTCTGTGTCTGCTAACCCCTTAGCTAAATGGCAAACATGGTAGAAAAAGAAAAGAAAACTAAATAAGTGTCTGTTAAATGTCGGATAACCAATGGAAAACTTAAGGAAACATTACACTACCCCCTCCCTATGAGCTGACATCCTGGCAGCCAATCATTCACCTTCAGGAGGCTCTTCTGGCCACGTGATATGCGCCAAATACCATGCGAAATATCCACGCTGCTCCGATGGCATATCCATGTACATAGGCCATTGAGTGAGCTGCGGTCAGTACTGGGTGGAAGGCCCAATGTCTGGCCAGTGGTATGGCGCAGGCCATAGGTAACGATTCAGGCGCACAGGCAGCAGAGGGTCGGGGATGGGGATGGCGACGTCAGGCTCTGGTGACGGCATTCCTCTGGGAAGCCACAACTCCATCGGTTCAGAGGCGAGTTCCCAGGGGCCCGGCCAGTTCTCTGGCATCCATTGAGGGTCTGCTGGATCCGGCACCGATTCTTGTCTGTCCTCAGCATCCCCCCAGACTGACACGGTGTTCGGAATGCTATGGCAGTCACTACCATTATCCCATATGAATATCCAATGTTCCACGTGGTTTCCTAGAGGGTGCATGGGATCCCATTCATCATCCCATACGGCCGTGGGATCGTTTCCTTGGTCGAAGTCCTCAACACTTTCTGAGGTAGGGGGGATGGTGTCGTTTTCTGAGATAGGAGAAATAAATATGGGAGAGCAGAAGTGGAGGTGAGCGAGACGAGAGCAAAGGGCTGTGAGGCGAGAGTGGATGCAGTCCATTGCAAGAGCGAGGCTTGATCAGCAATAAGAGCGTTGTTAACCCAGGTGCACCCCTGGGGTGATCTGCATTACAGATGATCGAGGCGATCAAACAGCAGCAGATGCAGTGGTTTTTCTGGAATAGGTGATCCACAATGCTTAAATAAATTAAAGAATTCCAGTACTGTGACGCGGAGTTTTTGTGGGGCGCTCAGCGTCCATTTATAGAAGTCTGTGATGGCTTGCTTCGTGTGCTTGAGGTTAGATTCTGGCTCCCAAGTCTGTTCCTCTTCCGGGTAGCCCTTCCAATGCATCAGGAATTGAAGGCACTTCCTAACCCATCTACTATCTACTACTTTCTCGACTTTCCATTCATTCTCCCATTCTTCGGTCACTAGTACTGGTCCAGGTTCTGTCACTGTTTGTCCAGGTAGTCGTTCCTTGTATGGTTTTACGCGTGATATGTTGACTGTGGGGTGGATTCTCATTGATCGGGGGAGGCACAGTTCAACTGCGTTCGGTCCGGCTAAGTGGACTATGGTATATGGTCCGATCCATCGCTCCATGAGCTTCTTTGATGCTCTGGTCAACTTTAGATTTTCCGTGGATAGCCACACCTGATCTCCGATCTGATAGGGCGGAGTGTCCAATCTGTGGCGGTCCGCTTGTTCTTTCATATGGCGCTGAGCTTTCGCTAGATTCTCCTGGGTTTGTTCCCAAACTTTCTTTATATGCTCCAATAGTTCTTCAGCTGTGGGTGCCTTGGTAGTACACCGTTCAAAGCCCATTCTTGGCTGGTATGTATGGGTTACGCTGAAGGGCAATGTTCCTGTCGATGCCTGAGCTTTACTATTATATGAGAATTGTGCAATAGCTAGCCATTCCGTCCATTTCAACTGCTGCGAAAAGCAGAAGAGTCGAAGGAACTGCTGTAGATCTCGATTAATCCTTTCTGTCTGTCCGTCCGTCTGCGGGTGGAAGGTGGTTGATAATTTTGGCTTTATTCCTAATCTCCAGCACAAGTCCATCATTACCTGTGATGCGAACTGCGGTCCTCGGTCTGATGTTATGGTCCGGGGTAAACTGTGCGTTTTCCAGATGTGATCTAGATAAAGGTGAGCGGTTTGTAGTGCCATGGTAGTTTTCTTACATGGGATGAATTCTACTTCTTTAGAGAATCGATCTATGACTACCAAGATGGCATCTAGCCCTTGGCTCGTCAGTAAGTCCATGATGAAATCGGCTGAGATATCTTTCCATGGCTTTTCCGGTATGGGGAGCGGTAGCAACTTCCCGGCTGGCGGGGCATTAGCTCCCTTATGTCATGCGCATAGGTTGCACCTGGCAACATAGTCCTTTATTTTTGTCGTCATTCTTGGCCATGTGTAGCTGCGACGTATTAGCTCTATCGTCTTCTCTCCTCTTGGATGTCCAGCTATGGATGTATCGTGATGTAGGCGTAGTATCTCCATTTGGAGTTCTTTGTCATCTGGTATAAAGATCTTTCCATTCTTGTCCACTAGCAAATCTTCTTGCTCCATATGGACTTCATATCGCTTTTCTAAGTTTTGCACTTTGGTCTCTTTTAATCTATGTACAAGATTTTTGATCCGTTGGATTACTTCATCGTCGTCCGTTCGTAGTTGGACTGTTCGGATCTTTTCTGGTAGTATCATGGTTACTCCTTTGTTATCTTCATCTTTTCCATCCGAATGATCCTCTCTTCTAGATAGGGCATCGGGTTTTCCCATTTGAGTTCCTGCTTTATGTGTCCACTTGAAGCAGAAGCGAGATAGGTATTGAGCCCATCTGGCTTGACGTCTATTGAGGTCCTGCCTTTTCATGAACCACTGAAGGTTCGCGTGATCATTCCAAATTTCAAACTCTTTGCATTGTGGGAAACCACAGTTCCTTACGTTCGCAGCCAGTCACTGAGCCCACTTCCTGGTCGTCAATGGTCGTCCTCAACCGTCGTACAAGCAGTCCATCGTGTCCCGTGTCCATCCGGTCAAGGTCCATCTCTATCCGTACGTATCCATGTTTGTATCCGATTATCCGTATTATCCGTCCGTAGTCGGACTCACCGGACAGCGTTTTTACCTTGTGGTCGGTGTTTGTTCATCTCGTTTAACCTTTTATGAGTTTGTTTGGTGTCGGGGAACTCGGAGAAAGACGTTGAGATTGAGATTTATCTTGTTGTCGCCTTATTTCTTTTTAGCTACATTGTGGCATTAGGATCCGCATTGTAGAAGTCCTGGGAATGCCCGGACTATAAAATCGTGTGTAGGGATCTTGAATCTCATCTTGTGCTCGTCCGCCTCGATCACCCGCATCTCGAGTCTCTCGCCACCTCGTCATCATCGTTTTCGTCGTCGTCGTCGCATCCGGTCCTCGTCCTAGACCGGATATATCGCATTCAAACCGGATTCCTTTCGGACTCCTCGATTCGTACGCCTGGCGTAGTCGAGCTACCCCTTCTCACCTCATTTGACCTGCGTGAACCCCTTGGGACGAGCTGTACACTCGCTCCCGCCTTCTACCCACTTTTTCCTACTTGACCTCCTGGTCGAGTGCAACCCCTTTTATATTTCTTCAGCGTGCTCCTTCGAGGTAATGACACCATTGCTCTAGGCTTCGTATGACCGAAAGCATTTCTTTATCTGCAATAGGGTAGTTTCATTCTTCTGGCGTCATGGAGTGTGAGGAGTAGGTGACAGGGTGCCATTTTCCTTCCTTTTCTATGGATAGTACTGCTCCCATTGCAAAATCCAATGTGTCCATCTCAAGGCGGAATCGCTTGTCTATATCGGGGTATGCAAGAATAGGGGCAGTGGTGAATCTTTCTTTTAGATCGTCGAAGGCCTTCTGTTGGTGCTCCGTCCATTCAAATGTGATATCCTTCTTTGTCAGGTCATTGAGGGGTCGTGCAATCTGCGCATATCCTTCTATGAACCTTCGGTAGAAGTTGGCTAGTCCAAGGAAGCTTCATACATTCTTTACTTTGGTAGGTGTTGGCCATTCCCTGATGGCTTTAACCTTTTCTTCGTCCATTTGAATTCCTTCAGAGGTAACAATCATTCCTAGGAACTCCACTTGCTTTACTCAGAAGTAGCATTTTTCCAGTTTAATAAATAGATCGTTCTTGGTGAGTCGAGCGAGTACTTTGAGTATGATTCGATCGTGCTCTTTTTGGTTATCTGTCTTGGTAAAGATCATGATGTCATCGATGTAGACGACACATACATCCTCCATGTCTGCGAACAACTCGTTCATCATCGTTTGAAAGGTTGCGGGGGAGTTGCATAGTCCAAAATACATCACTAGAGGTTCGAATGATCCTCTGTGACAGACAAAGGTGGCTTTCCATTCGTCTCCTTCCTTGATTCGTATGTTGTTATATCCCCATCAGAGATCCATCTTCATAAAGAGTTTCGCTCCGGCTAATTTATCGACGAGTTGGGATATAAGTGGTAGAGGATAGTTATTTTTGATAGTAAATTCATTTAGATAACGGTAGTCCTGTACCATACGTTTTCGTCTGTCCTTCTTTGGTATGAAGAACACGGGTGAGGTTTGAGGCGACTTGGAGGGTCTGATATACCCTTTCGAGAGTTGGTCATCTATGAAATCACTAACCTCTTTCTGCTGAACGGGATCAAGGGGTATTAACCTTCCTTTCTTTGGTGCAAAGTCTGGCTTTAGATCTATAGCGTGATCCCATGGTTTTCTAATTGGCATTCGTTCTGATTCTTTCTTTGAGAACACGTGGAGATACTTGTGGTACTCCTTTGGAATGAGTTCTTCCAGTGATTTATTCTTATCCATTAGCTCTGCAAGCTTCTTATCCACTTGCTGGCCTCTGCGTGTTTCCATGAGTATCTGTGTGTTGGCTTTCTCGATTTGATTAAGATGATGTAAGAATGGGTTCTTGCATTCAGTTGGGCATCTCGTCATCCGTACCGTCCGCTTCTCCCAATCTATTTCTGGGTTATGATGCTTTAGCCACGTGAATCCGAGGATTACTTTATTTTTCCCAAGATTGGCGATCTCGGCTTTCATCTCCTCTCGGTGTCCATCATACTCCATTACGATGCGGGCGTAGTACCTCAGCATTCCGGCGCTGTTTCTAGTGCTGTCGGTGTTGTAGAGAATGATTGGTCGAGGTAGCAGCTTTAGCAGTATCTTGTTTTCTTCAGTCCATTTCTGGTCTATGAACATTACGTGTGAACCCAAATCTAATAGGGCGTTCACCAGGGCTTCTTTTCCATTCTCGGTATAGAGGATGATTGGTAACTCGATCTCCCTTTTCTTTATGGATTCTTCTTTCATCTTGGCTGCAATAGCAGCTAGGTGACGTGTGTCAATATCTGTGGGTTTTATACTGCGGGGACGTTCCTTGATAAGGGCTGGCATAGGTTCATATCCTTCTGTGATTAATGACATAGCACGTGCATCTGAGCTTCTTTTGGCAGAGTGGTCACTCAGTCCCTCCAGACTGCTCAAGCTTTTTCCGAGCTCGAGGGCATTGACTGAAACAGTGCTTTTACTTGTTCCATCGTCATTCCTTTACATGCGCAAGGGATATCCTCTTCATCGCTCCACGATGATGTGGGTTGCGTGTTCATTGTTCTGGTGGATCGTGCTTTTATTTGTATGCAGTTAGGCTTGTGTTCTCCTTTCGTCCATGAACAGTCCGGGCACTTGGTCGATCCTTGTTGACAATCTTTCACAAAGTGACTGGGTTTTCCACAGTTGAAGCAAGTGCTGATCCATGCTCGTGTCTTTTTGTACTTCTTACTTACACGGGCTTTCCCTTTCTGGATCATAGCAGCTTCTTGTTCGTTATCCTCGAGTTCTGGTTCTTCTTCCTCCATCTCCATGTGATCTATGTCCATGGCAAAGGGGTCCCATCTAGCAGTTGTCCCGTTGTGGATGAAAGATAGGAGTTGCCTCCTTGTTCCAATAACTCTACATTTCTCCAGATAATCCGGTACGGTTGCTGGTCTGGGTCCTTCCATGAGAATGCAATTAATGATCTTCTGATCAATGTTCTTTTCAATGATAGAGATAAGATGCGATGTATCCATTCCCATTTGGAGTTCATATTCCATGAATTTGATGATCCAGTCATCTATCAGCATCTTTCCTTGTTTCAGCGATTGCAATTTCGCTCTAGCCCATTCTTGTTGATTCATGGATCTAAAGAGGGCTTCAATCTCCATTACTAGGGTGGCCCAAGTATAGGTTCCTCCCTGTGAGATGAGATCTAACTTCGTTCATGCAAAGCCTCCAGCCTTTTGTCCTTCTAACTGAGATAGGACTGCGATAACGGCCTTTTGGCTTGCTGGTGGAAACACTGCGGTGTTTTCATGTAACCACAATTGGATCTTCGTCCACCATTCCTCAAACTTTGATCATGATCCATTATAGGATCCGGGGTCCATGAAAGCTTTGCTAAGCTTCAGCACTGTGGTGGGATTGGCTGCTGATAACGCCTGCAGGGTGGTGATTTGAGTAGTTGCTTGGTTAATCTGGTTTTCTAAAGCGGCTATGGTAGCGGCTTGCCTCCTTGTAGTGGTGGTACTGAGATTGAGTGCAGCCTGTGCGTCATTGTGTCTTTCCGTAAGATGGTCGAATAGATTAAGGAGGTCATTGGCTAATGTGGCATTGATCTGTATTGCTTGGAGATTGGCTACAAAAGCCTGGCGATCAAAGGGATGACTCATCGCTATCTATTGGAAATGGAGTTGCTCTTCTAACAGGTCTCGGGATGTATGGAGTTTGTTCCGAGATTTGATTGTCTAATTTCTGTAAGTGTGAGAGCGTTCTTTTGGCTGCTTCCTGAGTTCTCCTTGTTGCCCTAGCAGCTAATATTCTTTCTCTGGTGAGGATGTAGTGGTGACGAAAGGCTTTCCTTCTCTCTGCGAGACTCTGTCCAATAGTGTATCTGGGGGTTGACTCGATTCCTTCATCCCTGGGTATCGGTCCTCAATATGGTCCTTCGTTGGAGTCTGAACTTTCGGGGTTCTCTCTCCTTTCTTCCTCAATTAGATGTGGTGGCACTTCTTCGATTACATGCTCTTCTCTCGGTGGGATCGGGATAGGCTCTCCTACTATTTGATATTCCACGTATAGTAGTCTAATATGGACGGTAACGACGAGGCTGCCTAAGTGTCGAGTGGGGTCGGAGAGGAGTAATGATATCACGAGCAAGAGGCTCGTGAGGGTGAAACCAACAGGGGTAAGGAGCAGGATGAGGAGGATGGGGTGTAGGAGCTCTCTCTAATTCATATTCACTCCTGGATGTTTGCACACGCCACGTGAACCTGTTCTCTGAGTTTGGCTGCTCTGGCAGTGTTCCAGTCTCTCTCCTCAGCAAGGTGTATCCCCTCCTGAATAAGATTGTTAATCTCCCATTGTAGCCTCTCTCTAGTCGCACATCGAAGTCCACTTGCCTCAGTTGTCAATCCATGATGTCTGTCCCTGATTACGTGAGACCAATCTACTGGTTCCGCGAGAAGCAGGGCTGGGCGGTCAGGGGTAGAGGGGCGGTATGGCGGTGTGCCTTCTTCGTGCTGAAATGGGACTACGATATCCCCATATAGATCTTCTTCATTCTCAACTAACGTGGACAGCGCGTCGTCTGGGCCTAGGGTACTTCTTTTCCTGGCGGTCCTTAATCCTTCATCTAAGCTAGTACAATAGTCGGATAATCCTTCTGACTCTTCCAATCTCCATTCGGCTACTTCTCTTTCCTCCGGTTCTGACTCTGGGTAGAGTAGCTGTAATGGGCTTCGTGAGCTCCTGATGCGATTCCCCTATGGATAAGGCAGAATGCCGTTCCTTTACCTGTAGGTCCTCTTCATCTTCAACCTTTAACTCTACTGGCCAATCCGGTACGAGGTCTTCTAGGGTGACGGTGGATGGTCCAGCCCTTGCTACTGGGTCGGAGAACCCTCTGGTTCTGGCGAGGGAGTATTCAAGTAAATCTTCTATGTGGTAGTACAACACTTGACCTGTGTTCAGTACACTAGACGAACGCGAGTGAGGTTCCTACTGGTCAACCCTGGGTTTCTTTAGTCGACTTGTGTGTGCTTCCAGCGGGTAGCTAATCTGGCAGGTAAAGGTCAGTCTTGTTCTAATGAAATGACCTAACTCACTTAAGAGCTGGACACTTGAAGGGGGTGTTTGAGCGGTGGGTGAGAGAGGGAAATATCGAAGGAGAACAAGACTGGGGGTCTTGCCTCGCTTCGAGCTTGGTATTTATACTCTACTGTACAAGGCTGTGCCTGGTCTGTGCTAGCGAGGCTATACTACGTTATATATGCTATTGATACATGGGGCGAAGCACTGGGGCAGAGATGTATGAGTTAGGACGAGGGGAGGAGTCACATCATACTCGACCTGAGTCATTCCGAGTCATAGGGGCTATTTATGGATAGGTGTGCGCTGGCAGCATACAGCCACATATAGCCTCGTACTATGATCTAGGGTAATGACGTCAAGGGTGTCATAGCCTTGAGCCATGCGTCCTTGTTCTGGACTGGTTGAGGCTCCTCCTCGAGTCCATGTCTGCTAACCCCTTAGCTAAGTGGCAAACATGGTAGAAAAAGAAAAGAAAACTAAATAAGTGTCCATTAAGTGTCAGATAACCAATGGAAAACTTAAGGAAACATTACATAACTGTAGTTACGAGATGGATATCGTCAGTAAGGGAGGTAACGAGCGGGAAACACATCAGATTGGGGCTTCACAATTTTTATGAGTGTACACACCACAACGAAGTCCAGATTTATAGGACAGAATCGGAGAATTGCTCCCAGCCTGCAGATTTACTGGATAGTCATAGCATTCCACAATACATGCTGGCAGAACGTAAGTATCGCTACTGCCGATTGTCGAGTTGTATTGTTTCAGTGGAGATGACTTAATCCAGAGCCTACATTGTAGGGGGTGGTGACAATGAATCTGATTATCGAGTTGTAATTTTTGTCCTACGAATTATTGTTTCAGCAAATGATTTAATCCAGAGCCTACATTGTCAAGGGCGGTGACAATGAATGCAAAACAATTAGCCTTTTGTTATTACTACTAGAACATCAGCCACCTTAATTCCATATAAGAACATAAAGGTATATCGCAAAAACCAGACCATATGTCCCCCTCCAAACAAACCAACGCATCTCATGTAGTCAATGCACCTCTGCCAACTTTGCCTCTTTTAACTTCTCAACAAAAACTTATATATCAGCCAGCATCCAGGGTGCTTGTATCAGCAGCTACAGAAATGATTCTCACAGTTCCCCATAGAATTCGTCGTGAACCAACTAACCGTACCACAATTACAAGGCCAGCCATCCCAGCTGTCCCGAGTACCCCAGCACCTGCAAAAGGTGTCAAGTTCATGGCTACAGCTCTTCCAAAGGACCCAACCTCCAAGGCTGAACCATCCGAACGCCACTCAGTGTCTTGTTCACCATCCGAATCCTCCTTATCGTCATTAGAGTCAAACGAATGTGACACAAAGATACCAAAGCCAGCCAGAGAAGCTGGGAGGCCAGGTAGAGGTGGCTATAACTTACAAGAGGTCATGGGCTGGGAGAAGGAAAGGTTCAAATCGTTCAGCGTAAGAAGCCAAAAAGTACACAGATGGGAATACTCACGGCGATGAGTAGTATTTTGTAAGCAAGGCAATGAAAAAGTATTTGGACACATCCAAGTGCAGAAGCTTCCAGGACTCTAAAGCAATCAAGGAAGTACGACAGATGGTAAGCACGATAGCTATATGAAGATTGCGAACTCACTTAACTTTCCAGGCACTCGCAAAATTCCCAGAGCTAGATATGTTTCAACACTGCTGGCCAGTGATGGACTTCATTCAGCTGCGGTTAAAATATACTTCCTTGAAGTCTCGACAGAAACAATGGATGCACGTACATGATCTGGGCAAGGAGAAATCAAAGGCAAGAATGAAATAAGGTCTGACGAAGTAGCCAGGATGTTCATATGCAGTGGTACCTAGAATGTGGTCAGAAATTAAGCATATCGAAATGGACAATGACACACCAAAAACTCCATGCTATCTGGTCCCATGGCTTGCGAGCTACTATCAACAAAGGGCTGCTAACGTTCATACAAGCACGTACCAATCCGATATTCGGGTGCAAGGTACATAATGTTATAAATTGATACAACTACCAGACTGAATACACCAGGTCAGAGACAGTT
>JBBPKX010000823.1:0-11694 GCA_038089435.1 Boletus austroedulis | reverse complement strand
TTGGATTTTCGTCCACCATTCCTCAAACTTTGATCTTGATCCGTTATAGGATCCGGGGTCCACAAAAACTTTACTAAGCTTTGGGGCTGTGGTGGGATTTGCTGCTGATAACGCCTGCAGGACGGTGATTTGAGTAGTAGCTTGATTAATCTGATTTTCCAATGCGGCGATAGTTGCTGCTTGCCTCCTCGACGTAGTGGTACTCTGTGCGAGCACTGCCTGAGCGTCGTCATGTCTTTCTGTAAGATGGTTGAATAGATTAAGGAGGTCCTGAGCTAGTGTAGGATTGATCTGTATTCCCTGAAGATTGGCTACGAAAGCCTGGTGATCAAAGGGATGACTCATCGCTGTCTATGGGAAAAGGGGTGGCTCGTCTGATGGGTCTCGGGATGTACGGAGTTTGTTCCGAGATCTGATCGTCTAACTCCCGTAGGTGGGTGAGCGCTCTATTAGCAGCGTCTTGGATTCTTCTTGCTGCCCTAGTGGCTAGAGTCCTTTCTCTGGCGAGGATGTATCTGTGGCGAAAGGCTCTTCTTCTCTCTGCTGGGCTCTGTCCTATAGTATACCAAGGGGTAGGCTCAGTTTCTTCATCCCTGGGTGTTGACGCTTGATAGGGTCTTTCTTCTTCAGGTTCTGAGTACTCTGATTCTTCCCCAACTTCTTCCACAATCTGTGGTTCCCTTCTTTCCTCAATCAGATGTGGCTGTGCTTCTTCGATTACACGTTCTTCTCTTGATGGGATCGGGATAGGGTTCTCGACAATTTCGTATTGTACGTACAGAAGCCTAATATGGACAATAACGACAAGGTTGCCTAAGTGTCGAGCAGGATCGGAGAGGAGTAATGATATCACGAGCAAGAGGCTTGTGAGGACGAAACCAGCAGGGGTGAGGATCAGGGCGAGGAGGATGGGGTGTAGGAGCTCTCTCTCTAATTCGTATTCGCTCCTCGATGTTTGCATGCGCCGCGTAAACCCGTTCTCTGAGTTCGTTTGCTCGGGTGGCATTCCGGTCTCTCTCCTCAGCAAGGTGTATCCCCTCCTGAATAAGATCGTTAATCTCCCATTGGAGCCTCTCTCTAGTCGCACGTCTATATCTGCTTGCCTCAGTTGTCGATCCACGACATCTGTCCCTGATTATGTGAGACCAGTCTACTGGTTCTGCGAGGAGTGGGGCTGGGCGATCAGGGGTAGAGGGACGGTAGGGTGGCGTGCCTTCTTCGTGCTGGAATGGGACTACGATATCCCCATAGAGGTCTTCTTCGTTCTTGACTAATGTGGACGGCGCGTCGTCCGGGCCTAGGGTGCTTCTGTCCCTGGTGGTCCTTAAACCTTCGTCTAAACTAGTACAGTAGTCGGATAACTCTTCTGACTCTTCCGATCTCCTTTTGGCTACTTCTCCTTCCTCTGGTTCCGATTCCGGGTAGAGTAGCTAAGTGGGCTTCGTGAGCTCCTGATGCGATTCCTCTATGGATAAGACGGAATGCTGTTGCTTTACCTGTAAGTCCTCTGTGTCTTCAACTTTTAACTCCACTGGCCAATCCGGTACTAGGTCCTCTAAAGTGACCGTGGATGGTCTGGCCCTTGCGACTGGGTCGGGGAACCCTCTGGTTCCGGCGAGCGAGTATTCAAGTAAGTCTTCGACACGGTAGTACAACACTGGACTGTGTTCAGTACTCCAGACGAGCGTGGGGGAGGTGCCTACTGGTTAACCCTGGGTTCCTTTGGTCAACTTGTGATGCTTCCGGCGGGTAGCTAATCTGGCGGATAAAGGTCAGTCTTGTTCTAATGAAACGACCTAACTCACTTAAGAGCTGGATGCTTAAGGGATGGCGTTCGAGCGTTGGGTGAGTGAGGGAAATATCGAAGGAGAACAAGACTGAGGGTCTTGTCTCGCTTCAAGCATGGTATTTATACTCTACGGTACATGGCTGTGCTTGGTCCATGCTAGCGAGGCTATACTACGTTAAATATGCTATTGGTACATGAGGCAAAGCACCGGGGCTGAGACGAACGAGTTAGGACAAGGGGACGAGTCATTCGGTACTCAACCTGAGTCGGTACGAGTCATAGGGGCTATTTATGGATAGGTCTGCGCTGGCAGCATACAGCCATGCACAGCCGCTATGAGTCGATCTGGGGTGATGATGTTAAGGGTGGCATAGCCTTGAGCCATGCATCCTTGGTCTGGGCTGGTCGAGACTCATCCTTGAGTCTGTGTCTGCTAACCCCTTAGCTAAGTAGCGAAACATAGAGAAAAATAGAAAAGAAACTAGATAAGAGTTCATTAAGTGTCAGATAATCTTTGGAAAACTGAGGAAACGTTATAGCATGGGACCAGGTTCATGAACTGGTTGGCTGGATAGGCATTCTTTATAGAGTTTTATTCAGGAAATGTTAATGATGTGGTGGATTTGTATTGACTTTGGCAGTTGTAGGCACATCACATTTGGATCAATCATTTCAATTATGGTATAGGGTCCAAGCCATTGTTCTGTAAGCTTCTTGGAAGCTCAGGTCAATCAGAGATTTTCTGTGGAGAGCCAAACTAAGTCTCCTTCCTCATATGAAGGGGCATCCAATCTTCATCAGTCTACCTGCTCCTTTATATGCTTTTGGGCCTTTTCTAGATTACTTTGCATTATCTTCCAAACTTTCTTTATATGGTCTGACAGTTCATTGGCTGCTGGTGCTTTTGTTATCCTGTGCTCAAAGCCCATCCTGTAATGTTTCTCTATTTTCCTATCTATTTTCCAATACTTAACGGACACTTACTTAGTTTCCCTTCCTATTTTCTTTCTTGTTCGCCCCTTAGCTAAGGGTTAGCAGACATGGACTCGAGGATCAGTCTAGATCAATCCAGACCAAGGTAGCATGGCTCAAGGCTATGCAAACCCTTGACATCATGACCCCAGAATATTGTAGGGTAATGATCAGCTGTGCATGTCCCCAACACATGCCCATCCCAAAATAGCCCCTATGACTCAGACTAACTTGACATGACTCCTCTACTCATCCTAATGCATCTGTCTCTGCCCTGATGCTTTGCCTCATGTATCTATAGCAGTACTCCCTCATGTATAGCCTCACTAGCATGGACCAGACACAGCCTTGTACAGTAGAGTATAAATACCAGGCCCAAGGTGACAAGACACCTCAGTCTTGTTCTCCTTGGAGTTTTCCCTCCTTACTTCTGCACTTGCACATGCCCTCCTCAAGCATACCAGCTCTTAAGTGAGTTAGATTGTTTCACATCTGGGGTTGGTATGTATGGATGAGGCTAAAGGGGATGTTCCAGTCAAAGTTTGCTTTTTACTATTATAGGAGAATTGAGTGATGGCGATCCATTCACTTCATTTTGATTGTTGAAAGAAGCAGAAGAGGCAAAGGTACTGCTGAAGATCATGGTTAATCTGTTTGGTTTGCCCATCCATTTGTGGGTGAAATGCTGTGGAGAGTTTGGATGTAATCCCTAATCTCTTACATATGTCCCTCATTATCTGTGAAGCAAATTGAGGTCCATGATCCAAGATGATGGTTTGTAGCAGTCCATGTGTCTTCCATACATGGTTTAAATATAGTTGTGTGGTCTGTAGCACAGTGACGGTCTTTTCACATGGAATGAATTTGACTTCCTTCAAGAATTGATCAATGATTATGAGAATAGTGTTGAATCCTTGACTTAGTGGAAGATCTGTGATAAAGTCTGCTGATATGTTGTGGGAAACCACAGTTCCCTATGGTCATAACTGTAACATTTCCTTAGTTTTCCAAAGGTTATCCAACACTTAATGGACCCTTATCTAGTTTCTTTTCTATTTTCTCTATGTTTCGCCACTTAGCTAAGGGGTTAGCAGACACAGACTCAAGGATGAGTCTCGACCAGCCCAGACCAAGGATGCATGGCTCAAGGCTATGCCACCCTTAACGTCATCGCCCCGGATTGACTCATAGCGGCTGTGCGTGGCTGTACGCTGCCAGCGCAGACCTATCCATAAATAGCCCCTATGACTCGTACCGACTCAGGTCGAGTACCGAATGACTCGTCCCCTCGTCCTAAACTCGTTCATCTCAGCCCCGGTGCTTCGCCTCATGTACCAATAGCATATTTAACGTAGGATAGCCTTGCTAGCACGGACCAGGCACAGCCATGTACCATAGAGTATAAATACCAGGCTCGAAGCGAGACAAGACCCCCAGTCTTGTTCTCCTTTGATATTTCCCTCACTCACCCAATGCTCGAATGCCATCCCTGTAACGTTTCTCTATTTTTCTATCTATTTTATGGGCACTTGTTTAGTTTCTTTTCTATTTTCCTCTATGCTCGCCACTTAGCTAAGGGGTTAGCAGGCTCGCACTCAACAAGGGACCTAGAGCAGTCCAGACCAAGGACACATGGCTCAAGGCTATGCGCACCCTTAATGTCATCACCCCGGATCAACTCATCAGGGCTAGGTGCGGCTGTATGCTGCCAGCGCACACCTATCCATAAATAGCCCCTATGACTCGGACTGACTCGAATCGACTCCAGTCGACTCATCCCCTCGTCCTAGTTAGTGCACCTCTGCCTCAGTGCTTCACCTCATGTACCAATAGCATATTTATCGTAGTATAGCCTTGCTAGCACGGACCAAGCACAGCCATGTACCGTAGAGTATAAATACCAGGCTCGAAGCGAGGCAAGACCCCCAGTCTTGTTCTCCTTCGATATTTCCCTCTCTCACCTATATGCTCGAACGCCCCCTTCTCAAGCGTCCAGCTCTTAAGTGAGTTAGGTCGTTTCATTAGAACAAGACTGACCTTTACCCGCCGGATTAGCTACCCGCCAGAAGTATCACGAGTTGACTAAAGGAACCCAGGGTTAACCAGTAGGCACCTCCCCCGCGCTCGTCTGGAGTACTGAACACAGTCAAGTGTTGTACTACTGCGTCGAAGACTTACTCGAATACTCACTCGCCGGAACCAGAGGATTCCCCGACCCAGTCGCAAGGGCTGGACTGTCAATGGTCACTCTTGAAGACCTTGTACCGGATTGGCCAGTAGAGTTAAAGGTAGAAGACGAAGAGGACCTACAGGTAAAGTAACGGCATTCCGCCTTATCCATAGGGGAATCGCATAAGGAGCTCACAAAGCCCAAATCGACAGCTACTCTACCCGGAATCGGAACCAGAAGAAGGAGAAGTAGCCGAACGGAGATCGGAAGAGTCAGAAGGATTATCCAACTATTGTACTAGTTTAGACGAAGGTTTAAGAACTGCCAGGGAGAGAAGTACCCTAGGCCCAGACGATGTGCTGTCCACATTAGTTGAGAACGAAGAAGACCTATACGGGGATATCGTAGTCCCATTCCAGCGCAAAGAAGGCACACTGCCCTACCGCCCCTCTACCCCTGATCGGCCAGCCCTGCTTCTCGCGGAACCAGTAGATTGGTCAGACATAATCAGGAACGGATGTCGTGGATCGACAACTGAGGCAAGCGGATATAGACGTGCGACTAGAGAGAGGCTACAATGGGAGATTAATGATCTTATTCAGGAGGGGATACACCTTGCTGAGGAGAGAGACCGGAATGCCGCCAGAGCAAACGAACTTAGAGAACAGGTTCATGTGGCGCATGCAAACATTGAGGAGTGAATTCGAATTAGAGAGAGAGCTCCTACACCCCATCCTCCTCATCCTGCTCCTTACCCCCGTTGGTTTTGCCCTCACGAGCCTCTTGCTCGTGATATCATTACTCCTCTCAGACCCCGCTTGACACTTAGGCAACCTCATTGTTATCATCCATATTAGGTTCTTATACATACAATACGAAATCGTTGAGAACCCTATCCCGATCCCATCGAGAGAAGAACGCATAATCAAAGAAGTGCAGCCGCATCTAATTGAGGAAAGAAGCGAACCACAGATCGTGGAAGAAGTAAGGGAAGAAGAATCAGAGTATTCAGACCCCGAAGACAGACCTTATCAGGGACTGATACCCAGGGACAAAGGAATTGAATCCACCCCTCGGTACACTATTGGACAGAGCCCAGCAGAAAGGAGAAGGGCTTTTCGTCACAGATATATCCTCGCCAGAGAAAGAACTCTAGCCAATAGGGCAGCGAGAAGAACTCAGGACACCGCTAATAGAGCGCTTACTCATCTACGGGAATTAGACGATCAAATCTCGGAACAAACTCCATATATCCTGAGACCCGTCAGACGAGCCACCCCATTTCCCATAGACAGCAATGAGTCATCCCTTTGATTGCCAGGCTTTCGTAGCCAATCTCCAGGGAATACAGATCAACCCCACATTAGCCCAGGACCTCCTTAATCTATTTGATCATCTCACGGAAAGACATGACGACACTCAGGCAGCACTCACACAGAGTACCACTACGTCAAGGAGGCAAGCAGCGACCATCGCCGCATTGGAAAATCAGATTAATCAAGCTACTACCCAAATCACTGCCCTGCAGGCGTTATCAGCAGCAAACCCCACCATAGCACTGAAGCTCAGTAAAGCCTTTGTAGATCCTGGATCTTATAACGGATCGAGATCGAAGTTTGAGGAATGGTGGACGAAAATCCAATCTTGGTTACATGAAAACGCTGCAGTGTTTCTGCCAGCAAGCCAAAAGGCCGTTATCGCAGTCCTATCTCGGTTAGAAGGACAAAAAGCCAGAGGCTTTGCCCAGACAAAGTTAGATCTCATCTCATAGGGAGGAACCTATACTTGGGCTACCCTAGTAACGGAGATCGAAGCCCTCTTTAGATCCGTGAATCAACAGGAATGGGCTAGAGCGAAATTGCAATCGCTAAAACAAGGAAAGATGCCGATAGATGACTGGATCATCAAGTTTATGGAATATGAACCCCAAACAGGAATGGATACATCACATCTTATCTCCATTATCGAAAAGAATGTCAATCAAAAGATCATCAATTGCATCCTCATGGAAGGACCCAGACCGGCAACGGTGCCGGATTATCTGGAGAAATGTAGAGTCATCGGAACGAGGAGGCAACTCCTTTCTTTCATCCATAACGGGACATCCGCTAGACGGGATCCCTTTGCCATGGACGTAGATCACATGGAGATGGAAGAAGGAGAACCCAAACTCGAGGATGATGAACAAGAAGTAGCCATGATCCGAAAAGGAAAAGCCTGAGTAGGAAAGAAGTTTAAAAAGACACGAGCGTGGATCAGCACGTGCTTTAACTGTGGAAAGCCCGGCCACTTTGCAAAAGAATGTCGACAAGGATCGACCAAGTGCCCAGATTGCTCATGGACAAAAGGGGAACATAAACCCAATTGTGTTTGAGTAAAAGCGTGAACCAATCGATCTATGAATCAGGAACCCACCACTTTGTGGAGTGACGAAGAAGATATTCCTCATGCATGTAAAGGAATGACCATGGAACAGGTAAAAGCGTTATTCCAGTCCATGCCCTCAGGCTCAGGAAAAGCTTGAGCAGTCTGGAAGAGCTGAGCAACCACTCTGCCGAAAGAAGCTCAGACGCGCGCACTATGTCATTAATTTCAGACGGATACGAAGCTATGCCTGCCATTATATGAGAAAAATCCCGCAGCCTACGGCCTACAGATATAGACATGCGACATCTTGCCGCTATCGCAGCTGAGATGAAAGAAGAACCAATAAAGAAAAGAGAGATCGAGTTACCGATCACCATCTATATCGAGAAAGGAAAGGAAGCCCACGTAAAAGCCCTCTTAGACTCAGGGTCGCACGTGACGTTCATAGATCAGCAATGGGCTGAAGAAAACAAGATACTGCTGAAGCCGTTACCACAACCAATCATCCTATACAACGCGGATGGCACAAGGAATAGTGCAGGAACGTTGAAGTACTATGCCCGCATAGTAATGGAATACGATGGACACCGAGAGGAAATGAAAGCCAAGATCGCCAATCTGGGAAAAAATAAAGTAATCCTCGGTTTCACGTGGCTAAAGCACCATAACCCAGAGATAGATTGGGAAAAGCAAACGGTATGGATGACGAGATGCCTGACCAAATGCAGAAACCCATTCTTACATCAGCTAAACCAAATCAAAAGAGCCGATGCACAAATCCTTGCAGAAACGCGCAGAGGACAACAAGTAGATAAGAAGCTCGCAGAGCTAATGGACAAAAACAAGTCACCAGAGGAACTAGTGCTGAAAGAGTACCACCAGTACCTCCATGTATTCTCAAAGAAAGAATCGGAACGGATGCCGATTAGAAAACCATGGGATCACGCTATAGATCTGAAGCCGGATTTCATGCCGAAAAAGGGAAGACTAATACCCCTTGATCCCATGCAACAAAAGGAAGTCAGTGACTTCATAGATGATCAGCTCTCGAAAGGATACATTCGACCCTCTAAATCGCCACAGACATCACCCGTATTCTTCATACCGAAGAAAGATGGTAGAAAACAAATGGTACAGGACTACCGTTATCTAAACAAATTCACCATTAAAAACAACTATCCATTGCCACTCATATCCCAACTCGTCGATAAATTAGCCGGAGCCAAGCTCTTTACAAAGATGGATCTCCAATGGGGATACAATAATATTCGAATCAAAGAAGGAGACGAATGGAAAGCTGCCTTCATCTGTCACAGAGGATCATTCGAACCTCTAGTGATGTACTTTGAACTATGTAACTCCCCCACAACTTTTCAAACGATGATGAACGAACTGTTCACAGACATGGAGGACGTATGTGTCGTCTATATCGATGACATCATGATCTTTACAAAAACAGATAACCAAAAGGAGCATGATCGAATCGTACTCAAGGTTCTCGCATGACTTGCTGAGAATGACCTCTTTATTAAACTAGAAAAGTGTTACTTCTGAGTAAAGCAAGTGGAGTTCCTAGGGATGATCGTTACCTCAGAAGGAATTCAAATGGACGAAGAAAAGGTTAAAGCCATCAGGGAATGGCTGACCCCTACCAAAGTAAAGAACGTCCAAAGCTTTCTTGGATTAGCCAACTTCTACTGAGGGTTTATAGATGGATATGCACAAGTTGCACGACCGCTCAATGACCTGACGAAGAAGGATATCGTATTCAAATGGATGGAGCGCCAACAAAAGGCCTTCAACAATCTAAAAGAAAGATTCACCACTGCCCCTATCCTCGCATACCCCGACATAGATAAGTGATTCCGACTCGAAATGGATGCATCGGACTTTGCGACAGGCGCAGTGTTATCCATAGAAAAAGACAGAAAATGGCACCCTGTTGCCTACTCCTCGCACTCCATGATGCCAGAAGAAAGGAATTACCCTATAGCAGATAAAGAAATGCTCTCGGTTATACAAAGCCTCGAGCAATGGTGTCATTACCTTGAAGGAGCATGAGAAGAATTTGAAATTTGGAATGACCACGTGAACCTTCAATGGTTCATGAAAAGGCAGGACCTTAATAGAAGACAAGCCAGATGGGCTCAATATCTATCTAGATTTCGCTTCAAATGGGTCCATAAAGCCGGAACCCAAATGGGAAAACCCGATGCACTCTCTAGAAGGGAGGACCACTCAGATGGAAAAGACGAAGATAACAAAGGAGTGACCATGATACCCCAAGAAAAGATCCATACAGTTCAGTTGAGAACAGATGATGATGAAGTAATCCAATGGATCAGAAATCTCGTACATAGACTAAAAGAATCGGAAGTACAAGATCTAGAAAAGCGATATGAAGTCCATATGGAGCAAGAAGATTTGCTAGTGGACAAAGAAGGAAAGATCTTCGTACCGGATGACGAAGAACTCCAAATGGAGATACTACGGTTACATCACGACATGCCTGTAGCCGGACATCCAGGAGGAGAGAAAACGTTAGAGCTAATCTGTCGCACCTATATGTGGCCTGGATTGCCGAAGAAAGTAAAGGAATACGTCGCTCAATGCGACCTATGCGCTAGACATAAAGGAGCCAATGCCCCACCAGCCGGAAAGCTATTGCCGCTCCCAATACCAGAAAAGCCATGGGAAGATATCTCAGCTGACTTCATAACGGATCTGCCAACCAGCCAAGGGCTAGACGCTATCTTGGTAGTTGTAGATCGCTTCTCAAAAGAAGTAGAATTCATCCTGTGTAAGAAAACCACCACGGCACTACAAACCACCCGACTCTACCTAGACCATGTCTGGAAGTCGCACGGCCTGCTGCGGACTATAACGTCAGATTGAGGACCACAGTTCGCATCACAGGTGATGATGGACTTATGCCGAAGATTAGGAATAAAACTGAAATTATCCACTGCCTTCCACCCGCAGACAGACGGACAGATGGAACGGATTAATAGAGATCTACAGCAGTTCCTTCGACTCTTCTGCTTCTCACAGCAGTCGAAATGGACAGAATGGCTAGCCATCGCGCAATTCTCGTATAACAGTAAGGCCCAGACGTCGACAGGAATGTCCCCTTTCAGCATAACGCATACGTATCAGCCAAGAATGGGCTTTGAACGGTGCAGTACTAAGGCACCAGCAGCTGAAGAACTATCGGAGCATATAAAGAAAATTTGGGATCAGACCTACGAAAACTTAGCGAAGGCTCAGCGCCATATGAAAGAACAAGCAGATCGTCATAGATCGGACGCCCCACCATACCAGATCGGAGATCAGGTGTGGCTATCCACAGAAAATCTTAAGTTGACCAGAGCATCAAAGAAGCTCACGGAACGATGGATCGGGCTGTATACCATACTCTGCTTAGCTGGACCTAACGCAGTTGAACTGTGCCTTCCCCGCTCCATGCGAATCCACCCCACAGTCAATATATCATGCGTCAAATCTTATAAAGAACAACTACCCAGACAAACCGTAACGGAACCTGGACCGGTTCTGGTGACCGAAGAACGAGAGAATCAATGGGAAGTCGAGAAAGTGGTAGATAGTCGATGGGTTAGAAACCGCCTCCAATTCCTGGTGCATTGGAAGGGTTATCCAGAGGAAGAACGGACTTGGGAACCAGAAGCCAATCTTGAACATGTGAAGCAGGCTATCATGGACTTCTATAAACGGACGCCAAGCGCTCCACGGAAACTATGCGTTGCGGTGCCAGACTTCTTTAATTTATTTAAGCATTGCAGATCACCTATTCCCGAAAAGCCTACGCATCTGTTGCCGTTTGATCGGCTAGACTATCTGTAAACAGATCGACCCAGGGGTGCACCTGGGTTACCAACACTCTTATTGTTGATCGAGCCTTGCTCTCACAATGGACTACATCCGCAACCGCTTCTCCACACTCCGCACACGCATCGCCCGCCTCCGCTTCTGTTCCCCCATCTATGTCCATTCCCCAACTCCACCCTTACCTGAATCAATAGAAGACACCCCCGAAAATAATGAGGAAGACCCTGACGCCGTATGGGACAACGAATGGGATCCCACGCATCCTTTGGGAAATCACGCGGAACACTGGATATTCATCTGGGACAACGCATCGGATTCTCATAGCATCCCAAACACCGCCTCAGTGTGGGGAGATGATGATGAGGACTACGAATCCATGCTGGACCTTGCATCCACTCCGGATCCCGCGGATCCCCAATGGACGCTGGAGAACTGGCCAGGCCCATGGGAATTGGCCAGCAAGCTGTGGCACATGTGGCTCCTTGGCGCCATGCCAGTGCCTGAAATGACGGAAGCCGTCCCCATTCCAGATCCACTTCCCCCTATTCAG
>JBBPKX010000821.1:0-11703 GCA_038089435.1 Boletus austroedulis | reverse complement strand
TGGATGGACAAAGGACCTTTTGGGTGCCAACAGTGATGAAGGCGACACCGAGGCAGAGAAGGAGAATGATGAAACAAAGTGCGATCTTCTCCCTCCAAGCCTGGATCATGTTCCTGTCCGTGAGACCACCCAGAGAAGCGAGGAGAAAAGACGGGGCCCAAAAGGTGACGACGCGGGCAAAGATGCGCCATGGATCAAAGCCAGAGCCGATGGTGCTGCCCGGGACCCATCCTGACGCGGTTGGGGCGAGAGAAGAGGGTGGGTTGATGAGTGGGACAGGTGCAACACTTCGCTCCGGGCGAGTGAGAGTTTTTGCACGACGAATGGTAGTGCCAGTTGAGGTTGGCTGCCGTGTAGGTAAGTTTGTGGTGTGTGCGATACGCACCGAGCGAGACATGTCGAAAGGAGCGACGAGGAGGAGATGGCGGTCGTGGTGAGAGTTTTGGATTAGCCGAACTCGTCCATGTCACCACCGCCATGGACGCTCCAAGTACGTCTCCTCCTCCTCCTCTTCTCGCAGCGCTGACCCGCAGAAGCTCGCCCCCCTCGCCTCGCAGCACCATACGAGCGAATATAACCGCTTAAAATATGGCAATCAAGGTGTGCTTCGTGTCTACCGCCACCGCCTAGTACTCACCCCCCGCAGGTTGTCCCGTTTCATATACCCCGCTGTCCCTGCATCTCCCCGACGTCGTGCGCGGCCTACGTGAGCGACAGCAGGCGTACGCAGACCAGATCCTCTGGTGGCCGTGTACCTCCGTCAATCCTCCCCCCGTGATACCAGCAGACAAGCAGCGCGCAGGCGAATCCGTGCCGGATCCAGCGCTTCAACAGCAACTCTCCAACGCACTCTCGGACGTTCTCACCACACCTCAACACGATACCAACACTCCTTTGCGCGTCAAAACATCAGAGTCCCATCCCATCAAGCAAGTCCGTCCATCCGAGCTCACGCGCTACTGACCACCCTTTCGCAGTATTTCACCAATCATACCCCCAGAGTCGCTCGTTGCAATCTCATCTCATCTTACCCCATGCAAAAAACCCTGCCCCGTCTTGTTTGAACTCCACCTTCCCCGCAACCTCGATTGGATGACCGGGCACCAACCCTCTCCCATCCGACTGCCCGCCGTCTCCCCTGCCATCTCGCAGCACAAACGTTTAGCCTCCAACGAACGTCGTTCGTCTGTCTCTGGCGTCCTCAACGCAGCCCTCAGCACGAGAATCTCACTCCCTCCTCTCCCTGTCCCCTCCTCAAAGATGTTACTGTCTCTCAAGCGTAACCTCAAGATCCAATCGATCTCTGATGGAGGATCCCATGGTAACGAGACGGATCAACATCACGCCGGATCCTCACACAGCCGCATCCCGTCGATGCTCGCTCTCCCAGCTAACTATGCCTTGCATCCATTCTCAGTTTACGGGTGAGTACCATTTGCAGATCACACTCGGCTTCTTTTCATTCGGCACAGTCGCCCACCAACAGCCCCATCACCCCCAAACAAGATTTCCAGGTTTCGACCCTCCAAGTCATATGCCACGGCATCTTCTCGACAAGGCACGACTAACCACAGACCGTTCAGGCTTGGGAACCTCCTCCTGTCATCCTGTCCCGGCAAGAAAGGTTTTTCCTTTCTTCCCTGCTTATTCCTCCTATTGATATTCCCCGTTCCCACAAGTGCGATTGACCGGACCTGCACGTGGACGAAGCGCTGTCTCTCGAGATCTAGACATCGATTTGCGACGCATGAAAATGCTCGGCGCACGATGTGTCGTATGGTAAACGTTATTCACGCACTTCCTCGACGTGTAAATGACGTTTGTACGTTGAAGCTGTCTCGACGACGAGGAACTCGAGTTCCTAATAGGCACTTCGTGGATCGAATACTGTCAAGTAGCACATCGAGAAGGTCTCGATGTCCTACGGTACGCACTCTCATTACACGTCTGACCGATGGCCTGACCACATATGTACACAGCATTCCTGTACCAGAAGGTCTAACGCCACTTTCACCCAAATCGTTGGATACTGATCTAGATCGGATCGTTGAAAGATACACCCTTCAAGGCATTTCCGTGCTAGTGCACTGCCGCGGGGGTGTCGGTCGTGCTGGCCTTTTCGCGTGTTGTTGGATGCTGAAACTCGGGCTTTGCGGATGGATCGAGACCGACGTCTCTTCGACCACCGTCACCACCACAAACGTGGTCGATTCAGAGGTCAAGTACGACGACACCTCGTCTTTTCAATGGGACGATGACATCGTAGTGCGACGGGATACGTTGCAGCTCGTGGAGCGCGTCATCGAGGTGGTCCGAAGACGGAGAAGCGTCAAAGCCATCGAAACCCTGGAGCAGGTCCAATTTCTGGTGGAATACATTGATTATTTAAGGACCCGCGGACATGTCCATCGCGACGCATGAGTACTTTCCAGGCGATCGTAATATATTTGTAAACTACGACAGCTCTAGTACCTACTGTAGGGATGTGCTAGCAATGTACAGTAATGGAGACGCACTTGTAGTTCACGACTCACGATGAACAGACAGCGAAGAAATCCCGCTGCTGTTGTCAGTGCCAGGTTTCTCGTCAAACCATGGCTGCGCTTGCTCTGTGGCTTCCATCTTCTCAATGATGGACTCGGCATCTCTGGCCGCGAAGCCGCACCGCCTGATCAGCATTTTCCGCAGCCAACGGTTATGAAGCTCCTTTGCAAGGCGCGGGGGCAGCCAACTGCGCATGAACAAAATCAACCGCTTGAGTAGAGTTGTCCGCTCCTCTTTCCAAGCGTCCCGACCGCTATGATCCAGAATGACATTGCGGATGATCCCTCGAGATACGTCATACTGAGCGCTGTGCTTGCCATCGCGCCCACGGGTAGCCGTGATACAGGCGTGCCCGTGCGACCTGAGTCCATATACATTGATATCCTCTTCGTTCTCGTCCCACCACTCTTCCATGCGCGAGTAATCCTCCAAACCCGTCACGGCAATCACGACGGGTACCTGTCTGTTACAAAACACCTCTACGAACAGACGATACGTCTGCTGCGTCGACTTGTTGACCCGTCCGCTCCGAATGCAAAACACGAGGAGATGGATACCCCCACCCTGGTCTAATTTGGAAATGAGAAGACACGCTTGGTGAACCGCGTCGAGGTAGTCAGCTTCCTTTAGGTTGCCTAGGGCCCGGGCCTCGTGCAAGCCGGCCGTGTCGTGCAACGCAAAGTCGATGCCGCCAAATGTGGTGACGTATTCTGTAGACTGGAGCGTGCAGCTCTTGACACCACCCGAAGTGATAGCTACGTTTTTGTCGCAGATGAGATTGACGAGGGAGCTCTTTCCTACGCCAACGTCTCCGACGATAAGGATGTTGCGACGGGTGGGTCCAGAGGAGAAGGAGCTAGAACTACGCGTGGTAGGGGGCATTTCAGAGGACGGAAGGATCGATGGACGTAACTCAGTGGTTTTGGGAACTTGACCTTTTACGGGGTACGGCCTTTATAAGGGTGCAGGCAACATCTGTTACCAAGGGTCCATGAAAAATAGACATGCCTGGTCTTCGTATCAAATATCTTGAGATTTCCAGGCTTCGGAGGGTCCGATATCAATATCCAGCGACATGAGCGTTTATCCTGGAGAACGATCATCGTACGGACGCTGCTCATAGTAATGGGGTTATCGAGTGCCAGTAGGCTCCATGGCAGACACGGTGCACATATATGAAAACCTACAATGATCAATCAAACAGCCGTGCTCGAAACACGCTGCACGATCATTGTGATTGAAATCATAACAAGCATGTCAGACTGCTAGCATCTGTACCTACGCATACGAAGGGCGGTCGCCGGTACCGGTGATAATGCATTGATGGTGTGGCATGAGGCGAAGCAACGGAAAAAATGTTCAGCGACCTTGCGCGTCCGAATTGACAACAGTCCGCATGGCACCGGGCCCTTGGCCCAAATTTTCGGACCCTGTCTTGAATGCGGACACTGTGCAGCATCATTATCATGATCACCGCAGGATGAGTCCGAATGGCACACGTTTGAGGGTATGCCAGGATTCCCGGATATCGGCGCCTAGGCAGCTCAGATCCGGACGTGAATCATCATAGTATCATACTAAGGCTCAGCGTACCAGAGTCCGAACTGTCTTCGCGCCAGCGTCACCCTGGAGTCTCCGAATCGCAAGTCCGTCGAGCCTGTTGTCGGACAATAGACAAACAATATATACACTGGATAGCAAAGTACAGAAACGGGCATTCGATTTATAACTCATAGCGTTAAGGACGTGAAAGAGAAGCCGACAAGGACGCAGATTTGCTACTATTGGCTCTAAGGTTCATGTCAAACCATGATTTGTCTTCCTCTAGAGCGTCTACCAGTCTTCTCCGCGCTTGCTCGATATTCTGAGCGACGCAATGGGCATCCTCGGCCGAGAACCCGCACCGTCTGATCAGTTTCCTACGCAGGTCACTACCATCCAGCTGCTTTGCGTGGCGCGGCGACAGCCAACTGCGCATGTGTACCACCATCCGCTTGACCCAACTTGCCTTTTCCTCCTTCCAAGCGACACGATCACCATATTCCAAGAGCAACTTGCGGATCACCTCCGCAGATTCGTCATACTTGTCACTGAAGATATTTTTGTACCCGCGGGTAGTCGTGACACAAGCATGCCCGTGCGACTTGAGTCCGTACTCCCTAATGGCGTTCTCGTTCTCGCTCCACCAATCCTCCATACAGTCGTACATCTCCAGATGCGTCACGACGATGACGACGGGCACCTGGCGGTTGCAAAAGACGTCCACGAACAAATTGTACGTCTGCTGCATCGTGATAGAGATCCGTCCACCTTTCATGCAAAACACAAGGAGATTGATGCCACCAGACTGCTCGAGTGTGGAAATGAGCACATAAGCTTGGTGGATAGCATCCAGATATTCGGTTGTACGCATCGTATCATGGGCCGCATGCAGACCAGCTGTGTCATGCAGGGAAAACTCGACTCCGCTGAAGGTGACAGTGTACTCTTGCGACTGGAGCGTGCAGTTCCTGGTCCTACTCGAGGTGGTGGCTACATCTCTGCCAGAAATGAGATTGACGAGGGAGCTCTTCCCTACGCCGACGTCTCCGACGATCAGAATGTTCGGGCGGACGGGACGATTGAAGTTGGGACTAGAACCACGCATGACAGGGGGCAGATGACCAAGGATAGGAGGGTCGACGGACGATACGGTGGTAGCCGGATCGTGGATACACAACATGTGTACTAGTCAGGAGACCGAGTTGTGAGGCATCTGACCTTTTACGGGGCACAGCCTTTATAACCGGGCTCCGTCGTGACCCAGACCTCAGACGAACCAATATCAAAAGTAGGTGAAACACGATGCTGCATGTTACTGGGACCGACATCAACACTTGTCCTATCTGAAATTTTCGTGGAAATAAGCATTCCAGACTGCCAGGAGCGCCAACACTCACGCCTATGAAGTGTGGACAACCACACGAGGAGAACGCGATGAGCTGGATATGATCCAAACTTGCTCTGAAACCACTCGACTAGGCCATTCAGCGCGGGAAAGAACCTCTTGAACTAGTCAGTTTCCAGCACGACTTCATCCACTGCCCCTTGCCCAACTTCGGATGCTCGCACTGTTGCGGTCATTAGAAATGAGATATGTAACGTGGGACATGATAGTGGTGATTCATTGCAAAAAGCCCCGCTGTCATGATTGTCACGAGTTCGCCGCGTTGGTGGGTGAGTCAGATCATCTTTGGAGATGTGACTGACTCCAGCCTGCCAGCCACACCATCGTCCGAACACCGCGATGAGTAGGGACAGCCACTAATGGCTTCATCAGTGATCTATAAGTCTCGTACGCGATTTCCAGACACCGTGCTTCCGAGTTATTCTCCACAGCCGCCTTTCTTGACATGGTACGACCAATTTCCAAAAGATGTCCCAGTGGGGGGTTGCCATGCACGAACCAGGAACAGGGATGACGAGAGGTTTGCAACTGAACGCCGTAGAAAGTTCATGCTCAAGTTGGAGGTTTAATGTTTGTAATTCGTGACCAAGGATACGGGTTTTGTAAGTGACCGGCGGTGGGAAGGGCTCTATGGGTGTAGTACCAGAAATAACTGGAAGCGCGCGTCAGTGACGTGACGAATCGATCGAGGGCGAAACCCAACATTGTCCAAAGTTGGGCAAAAAAGACGCATACAGCTAATAAGGGGATGAACGGGGTGCGAAGCAGAGTGAAATAAGCTTACTGTATGGGAGTGAACAGGGACGAAGGAGAAGAAGTGACCGAGTATAGCAACGTGACTAAGTGTCTAAGGAGAGATCAGCGGGACGGAGGGATGGGGAAAACAAGACACTCGCAGATGCAGATTTGGTGGTAGTCAAGCAGCGCCTTCGAGGGTGGCCAGTCGATTACATTTCTAGCGAGGCGCAGCGAGACAAGGACAAAGGGGACTTTCTGATTGATTGATTCGCGCGGGATAGTCGTAAAAGGCGTTATGGGTGCGACTTGGACCGTCGTCGAAGCCATAGCCCAGAGTGTGTATCCAGCTAAAGGGACGTGAGACGAGCGAAGGAGAAGACGAGCGGAGCGTACTTCTGGGGAGGCGGGGAAGTCAGCGCAGCGCAGCCAGCAGCTTGGATTGGTTGAAGAGGCATGAAAGTTTTAGTTTGTTCTGAATCTGATACTTTGCGATGGCGCTATTATCGTTGGCATTAAACCAGATCATCGTCTGCGTTTCATAAGTGATGATAATCGAGAAAACAAACATTAATGAACGTGAGCCTACAATCACAGTAAGCTACATGTAGTAGACTATAACGAGTATGCATACCTTCAGTCGAACGTGAGTGAACGACTAAAGGACGTGTGGCGACGAGCGAGAAAAAGTGTAAATGGAAGGAGTGGGAAATGTATACCGTAAATAGTAAGCTAGCTGTATCGCCAACATTTCCACGTAGCGTAGATCACCATTCGACAGGTGGACTATCCCCAGATTTGGAAACATCTCCTCAATTCTGGTGTCACGCATTACTGTGGTGCACCAACAGTCCAGGTTTGTCTCCCTTGACAAATCATCGTCACAGTATGACAGATCTCAGGCAGATTGGAATCGTCAACGATCCCTCCAAGCAACCCTTGCGGCGTCCTGTTTCTGCCATCGTCGCCGGGTCTGCACCAATTTGTGGGTAGACTTGCTCGGCTATTCGAATTTTGCCTTCCCTTGCCTCAAATCACTTGTCTATCAGCTCATATGGTTCAACTTGGGCCTTCGGAAGTAGCATTGTAGCGCTGCGACTTCGTCGACCGCTCTTAGAGTCCTCGTTGCTGCCGACGCATGCCCCTCGTCACAAGTCTGGTGTTCGAGTATATTATTGAATTGGCTCTACCTGTTCACGGTTATATACTATAACAAACCTAGTTTCATGTTGTTCTTTACTTGCTATTTCTGAGACCCTTGGACACGAATGGATCCTCTCCTTCACCAGCACTACCAGCTCGTCAGAAGACATCTCGTCGTTCTTGAAACACATACATCACAGTGAAATGGAAGGTCATACTATGCATTGACTCGCCAATTTGCGTGAGATGTCAATGGTACCTTCTTCCTAGAGATCTGAATCATGTTCGGATTGATGGTTTAGAAGTCGCATGTTGGAAGACTTACGCAGTAGGCTTCATCCCATGGATCTGCGATCGTGGTAAACTCGGTCTTCTGGGCCAGTTCTTTGTCTCCTTCATGACTGAAAATCAATTCATTGCACTTCAGCGCGAGCTTCCCTTCCGGAAATCGCCTGTATTCGTGTGGTGTAGACAGTGGATCGCGTTTAGAGTAAATAACGATGAAGAAGATGGGCTTGTCTGTATGATCCATGCTGATTGCAATGCAATGTATGTTACCGTTTAACAATATGAGGGAGCTTGCTTTCGTCATAGATGTTGATATTTGGCCAATGGCGCAATGCCCAGGTCTTGGCATCGTCCCATTATGAGAACACTTTAGGCAAGTACATAATATAACCATACGCACACAAGGGACGGATCAAATTCCGACCGTCACGTGGTTTCGTGTCATTGTCCAAGCTTGGTAGTATGACATGGCTAATTCTGCTGTTCCCCTCCTTCAACACCTTGCTGCCTGCGAGGGGCAAATACGATTGAATCTGTCGTTGAGCTTGAGACTAACCGTAGGAGTATTCTCATCTCCATGTGGCTCCCGCGAAACATCTTGATGGATAACAAGTTGCAGCCTCCTTTGCGGCCAGAAGAGTGGCTCATTCGATGGTTGGAGAACACTGATCGATCAGATCCTCGCTTCGAGTCATCGTGGTACGGGCTCTACACCGCCCTACTTACACAATATTTCCCATATCAACAACGCTTCCTCATCAAACCTCAGCCAAAAGTCCGAGACGCGTACAAAGAAGAGACCTCATTCTCGTCCATGCAAGCGGAGTCTTCGCTTGGTGATTCTCTGGATGAAGACAATAGCTTTGCAGCTGATCTCTCCATGAATTCCATGTGGTGTTTGGTCTTACCTGGTGCGGGAACTACCCACATTCCCGACTTTATCGTCATCAAAGCAACTCAGTTTACCTCCCTTGATGCCCCTCTACTCGTTGCAGAAGTCAAAGTTGATGAACCCACGAAAGATCCCGATTGGGTCAAGTATCAGGGTCAGATGGACCGGTACATAGACTCTTTCAAAACAAACCATGGCAGGTACTCATCTGGTTGGTTTGTTGATATGTGGTACAAAGGTGAAAATATGTAGGTTGGATGGCCCAGAATCTGAGGTCGAGATGGATGAGGAAACATGTGATATCAATAGCGAAACAATCTGGCAGTTATTGCAGAGGATCCCCAAGGGTAACTGGGATTATTAGCAAAGTGATTGTGCGTGCCGCTTTCAATGTCATGCCGCTGTTCTGCAAGCTTCTACCAGGTTGCTGTGTAAGCTACATCCACACCCAAGCAAATGGTTCTCGTCTCTAAGTGTTCAGCTGACGGTTCGACCCACCTGAGGGTGCAGGGGGTGAAACGTGTTGGTTTATGTAAATAAGTTGTCCCCACTCTCCTCGGTCTGCCCATTTGCTCACAACGCTCATCCTTTGGGTGTGCCAAACTGTTGTGCCTACCCCATCATTACCAATCTATACAAGTCGTACCTAATGTACATAGGTATTCCTCCAATCATGGCTCTCGACGGTCGCTGGTAAGAGCATCAAGGGATAACGTGAAATATAACGCGGTATACAGTCTCACAGATGCTATGATCTGTCAAGGATAAGACTCTGTAGTACTATGTGATGCTTGTCATTCATCGACAAACAGATATATTTAGGTGCCATACCTTTGCAATAACCCATCAATCGTAACCTTCGCAATGGCATAGCGGCGCTCAGTAGTTTCACTACAACGGCCCTAGTAACTATTGTACGGGTATCCTTTGGACAACTGGCAAAGTACAGTAGCTAAAACGCGTTTATAGCTCACGAATCACGACGATAAGGAACAACTGGCAAGGAAACACAACCGCCAGCACCATCAGCTACGGATTTCCTGTCGAACCATGATTTGTCCTCCTCCGGGGCGTCAACCGAACTTTTTCGTGCTTGCTCAATCCTCTGAGCGACGGACTCGGCATCCTCGACCGAGAACCCGCACCGCTTGGTCAGTTTCTTACGCAGGTCACTACCATCCAGCTGCTTTGCGCGGCGTGGCGACAGCCAACTGCGCATGTGCAGCACCATCCGCTTGACCCAACTTGCCCTTTCTTCCTTCCACGTGATCCGACTACTGTGCTCTAGGAGAAACCTGCGGATCGTCTCGGCGGATTGGTCATACTTGTCGCTGAAGATGTTTTTGTACCCGCGAGTAGTCGTGATACAAGCATGCCCGTGCGACCTGAGTCCGTACTCCCTGATGGCGTTCTCGTTCTCGCTCCACCAGTCCTCCATACGGTCGTACATCTCCAGATGCGTCACGACGATGACGACGGGCACCTGACGATTGCAAAAGATCTCCACGAACAGGTTATAAGTCTGCTGCGCTGTGATGGAGACCCGTCCACTCTTCATGCAAAACACGAGGAGATTGATACCGCCAGACTGCTCGAGTCTGGAAATAAGGGCATAGGCCTGGTAGACGGCATCCAAGCACTCGGCCTTCGTCATCTTCCCCTGGGCCTCGTGCATACCGGCTGTGTCATGTAGGGCAAACTCAATGCCGTCGAGAGTGACGACGTGCTCTTGGGATTGGAGCGTGCAGCTCTTGGCTCCATTCGAGGTAACGGCTACATTTCTGCCAGAGATGAGGTTGACGAGGGAGCTCTTTCCTACGCCAACGTCTCCGACGATCAGGATATTTCGGCGAGTTGGCCGCTCGGAGGAGGTGGGACTAGAACAAATGCTATCTGGCCGCATGGCAGAGGGCAGGTGTGCGAGGACAGAAGAGCCGATGGGCGGTGTGGTGGTGGCAGCTGGATGATGAGCGTTCGACATGTGTCCTCGTCAGGAAGTTGAAGTATGGGGAACATGACCTTTCACGGGGCACGGCCTTTATAAAGGTAGCATGCGGACGTCTTCTCCAAGGGTCCGTGAACAATGGACATGCCGGGACTCCCTATCAAACGCTGTGAGCTTCTCAGACCCTTCAGAACAGCCGATATCGACGAGCGTTTATCCAGGGAGAACACCCGTTGTGACAGAGTGCAGTAAGGCGTCATTAAGCCGGTTAACCGGCTGCCCACCAGGGTGCTGCACATGTGTACAGCCAGAAAACGACATGGCATTAGCCTGACCAGCGATGAATTAAACAAGTTTGACGTGCTCACTGGGATGAAAAACTTCCACTCGTTCGATCTGTATCATATCGTGATAAGGACCACATAATTTCGGCAGTTCGTGTCATCCGTACGTCATGCGAGAGTGGACGTTACAACGAGGAGAACATGAGGGAAGGTGTGTTTGTGGAGTCCGTGAACTTGAAGGTGAGATCACAACAATGGAAAACAGCCAAGCAGCGCGAATTTCATCAACTTTAGTACACGCTCCCTTTGGCCCGATTTCGACCCGTCGTACCGTGCGGATATTAGCAATGCGATGTGCAACGTGGATCATGGTGGCAAATTCTTCGACCTCATTGCATCGACATCGACGGAGGCGTGCTGCCCCGGTGCCGTGGAGCCACAAGTTCGCCAGACTGGATCGAATGGAACAGAATTCATGATCCGTTGTGGTTACAGGGTATTGTCCTGCCTGAGATTGCCACTAGTCTCCAGTGACCCAAGCGTAGCCCTGTGAACCCACGCGTGTAAAGATTGTCTGAGAACGGGAGCCTCGACAAACACCACGATTGTCGCCACGACGCAGTCGAGGCCCCACTATTCACGCTACAAAGTAATATGAACCAGGCACCATGGTAAGTCCCAGCTTGAGTTCTCTATTCTCAGTCTGATACGTTCGATACAATGTCATCAACTAGACGACATCAACCCTATATTGTGGTGAATCTATGGTGTCCCCAGATCTGCCAGAGCAGGTACTGTAGACGACGCTCTGTTGCCATGTGAGGCAAAGCCTGGACGAGCCAATGAGATACTTAGATCGGGAGAAAATTGTGGTAACTAATGGATGGTTGGGTTTACTCCTAGTAGACCATCATCGGGGGGTGTA
>JBBPKX010000820.1:0-11731 GCA_038089435.1 Boletus austroedulis | reverse complement strand
TGGAGACTAGTCAGACTCAAGCTAGGAGGTGACTTATTTGATATTCAAACTAAAGTACAACGGAGAAACTACAGGAGTTTATATACTAATGTCCGGTGACAACTCCGGACCGAGAACTACTAGGGTCAAAGGTTAAGTGAGGGCTATGTACACAGAGATGAATAAGTCGGAGGATGGAAAATATCGGGATACTGACTAAGCTGACTAAAGGTGTAATACAGACTTACGAAGTTGAACTAGAACAAAAGGAGAAAATATAAACAGTACCGTCCGGAGTGCCCAACTCTGATGAAGTCCGGAACCCTAAGGACTGTTGCAATATCCAGATGACCGGAGATGACTGGAGATGGACTTCGCAGAAGTCAGGGATATGACACCTTGGTGGCTAACCAAGGGAATGCTCAAAGAATATAATGGAGTGGTAGAGGAAGTATGCAGAGCTTGTAGAGAACTTACAAGTGGAGTAGGCAAGTAAGTGTGTGAAGTATTGTGCACTGAGGGTACTTGAAGTGCAAGAGGCAAGATAACTTGTTAACCTGCTTAGAGAGCAAGATACTCAAGCTCTCTTATATACACTACTGGACTGTTTGTCCATGTATGTACTCTATCTATAAAGAGATAGGAATGACAAAGGATAAGAGATAAGGAAAGTAAGCTGTAATGACTAAATAGCCTTATCTACCAATGGCAAATAGATCTCCTATCTATGACATATGCTATGAGTCAAATGTGATAGTGTAATAGTCCGATGTAACAGATGGTCTAGAGTCTGGGTCTGGAATACAAATGAAAATGAAATAGAATATCCAGATCTCAACAGGGAAGACCAATGTGGACAGATAGGAACAAGGATGCCAGTCTCTGTTAGTATTGGTCTAGAGAAGAATGGCTCTGGAGGCATATTTTGACATGTCTGTGGCAATGGCAAAAGGGGCAGTGGAGTTGGGGAGATGGAGTACAGGTTTTGACAGGAAGAGTTGCTTGAGGGAGTCAAAAGAGGTTTGGCAGGCATTGGTTCAGGACCAGCCCTGGTTTTTCTTTGTGAGGTTGATGAGGGGTCGAGTGATGGTGGAGTAGCCAGGGATGAATCAACAGTAGAAATTGGTGAAACCAAGGAAGAAGTGTACTTCCTTCATCTTGGTTGTGTAATGTTTCCTCAATTTTCTATCTATTTCCCGACACTTAACAAGTACTCAATTAGTTTCCTTTCTATTTTCTTTCTTGTTTGCCTCTTAGCTAAGGGGTTAGCAGATGGCAGCTCAAGGGCCAGTCCAGACCAGTCTAGGTCAAGGGCAGCACAGCTGAAGGCTCTGTGCACCCTTGACATCATAACCCTGGAATGTGGTAGGGCAGTGATCAGCAAGAACATGCCTCCGAGCATGGCCATCCTGAAATAGCCCCTATGACTCAGACTGACTTGACATGACTTGACTCTTGTCCTAAAGCACGTCCCTCTATCCCAATGCTTGGCCTCATGTACCAGTAGCAGTATACCCTCATGTATAGCCTTGCTAGCATGGACCAGACACAGCCTTGTATAGTAGAGTATAAATATGAGTCCCAAAGCAATAAGACATCCCAGTCTTGTTCTCTTCAGAGTTTTCCCTCTCTCACTTATGCCCTCAAATGCCCACCTCAAGCATCCAGCTCTTAAGTGAGTTAGGTCATTTCATTAGAACAAGACTGCCCTTACCCACTGAACTAGCTATCCACCAGAAGATATACAAGTTGACTAAAGGAATTTGAATTCACCAGTAGGCCACTCACCATAGCCCATACTGAACACCTTCCCAGTGTTGTACTACCATATTGAAGATCTCCTCGAGTACTCCCTCACAGGCATCACAGGTTTTCTGGACCCAGTAGCCAGGGCTGGGCCATCGACAGTCACCCTCAAGGACTTGGTCCCAGATTGGCCAATGGAGATTAAAGTAGAAGACAAAGAGGACCTACAGGTAAAGTAACAGCATTCCACCTTATCCATAGGGGAATTGCATCAGGAACTCATGAAGCCCACATAGCTTCTCTATCTGGAATCAGAACTGGAAGAAGAGAGAGAAAGGAGATTGGAGGAGTCAGAAGAGTTATCTGACTACTATACGAGTTTAGACAAAGGGCTTAGAACCACAAGGGAGCATAGTACCCTCAAACTGGACAACTCACTGTCCACACTAGTAGAGACCAAGGCTAGTCTCCAGGGGGACATAGTAGATCCCTACAAGCACGAAGTTGGAACCCTGCCATACTGCCCCTCAACTCCAGATCATCCAGCCCCACTTCTCACAGAACCAATAGACTGGACTAGGGTCACCAGTAGCTGACGTCATGGATTGACAACTGAGGCAAGTGGATATAGACATGCAACTCAGGAGAGATTACAAAGGGAGATCAATGATCTTATTTAGGAGGGGATACACCTTGCTGAGGAGAGAGACTGGAATGCAGCCAGAGCCACAAAACTCAGAGAGCAAGTACAGGCAGCATGTGCAAACATTGAGAAAAGAATATATATTTGACAGAGAACTGCTACTCCCAGCCCTTCTAATCCTTCTCCTTACCCCTGTTGGTTTTGCCCTCACACACCTGTTGCTGTGGACATCATTACTCCTCTCCAACCCTGCTCAACACTTTAGTGCCCTTATTGTTTCCTTCCATATTAGGCTATTATTTGTATCAATAGAAAACATTATTGTTGTTCAAGAGCCTAGACTGGAAGAGAGCCCGATCAGACAAATTGAAGAACACATAATTGAAGAAGTGCCTCCACAGATTATCAAAGTGGAACAGGAATGCTTAGATCAGCAGGAAAGGAGAGAGAACAAAGAAAGTTCAGACTCCAAGACACTTGCATATTCAGAAGCATACCCCATAAGGAGTGAAAGAATCTGAGAGGATGCCAATTAGAAAACCATGGGATCACACCATAGACCTAAAGCTAGACTTCATGCTGAAGAAAGGAAGGCTGATACTCTTGGACCCTGTACAACAGAAAGAAGTCAGTGACTTCATAGATGATCAATTAGCAAAAGGGTACATCCGACCCTCTAAATCACCCCAGACCTTGCCAGTATTCTTTGTACCAAAGAAGGATGGAAGGAAGCACATGGTGTAGAATTATCGCTATCTCAATGAGTTCACCATTCACAACAACTATCCACTTCCTCTTATATCCTAGCTCATCGATAAACTAAAAGGAGTGAAACTCTTTATGAAGATGGACCTCTGTTGGGGATACAATAACATACACATTAAGGAAGGTGATGAATGGAAAGCCACCTTTGTCTGCCATAGAGGATCTTTTGAACCTCTCATGATGTATTTTGGCCTATGCAACTCACCAGCAATGTTTCAAACAATGATGAACGAGCTATTCACTGACATGGATGATGTATGTGTTATCTATATTGATGACATCATAATATTCACAAAAACCAATAACCAAAAGGAACATGACTGGATCATAATGACAGTCCTCACATGGCTTGCAGAGAATGATCTGTTTATCAAACCCAAAAAGTGTTACTTCCCAGTGAAGGAGGTAGAATTCCTTGGGATGATCATCATGCCCCACAGAATACAAATGGATGAAGAAAAGGTGAAGGCCATCAAGGATTGGCCCACTTCCACGAAAGTAAAGAATGTCTGAAGTTGTCTTGGACTCGCCAACTTCTATCGCAGATTCATAGATGGATATGCACAGGTTGCATGCCCACTTAATGATCTGACAAAGAAGGATGTGCCTTTCAAATGGACAGATTGACAGCAGAAAGCTTTCAACAACCTAAAAGAGAAGTTCACTACTGCTCCAATCCTCATATACCCAGATATTGATAAAAGATTCCATCTAGAAACAGACACATCAGACTTTGCCACCAGGGCAGTGCTATCTATAGAATCAGAAGAAAAATGGCACCCAGTTGCCTACTTGTCTCACTTCATGACGCCTGAAGAATGAAACTACCCCATAGCAGATAAAGAAATGCTCTCAGTTATCCGAAGCCTTGAGCAATGGCATCATTACTTGGAAGGAGCATGACATGAGTTTGAGATCTGGAATGACCATGCAAATCTTCAATGGTTCATGAAAAGACAAGACCTAAATAGAAGACAGGCCTGATGGACTCAATATCTATCTTGATTCCAATTCAAATGGGTACATAAAGCTGGAACCCAAGTGGGAAAGCCAGATGCACTCTCTAGAAGGAAGGACCACTCGGATGGAATGGAGGATGATAACAAAGGAGTAATTGTCATACCCCCAGATACTATTTGAACAATTCAACTCCAAATGGATGATGAAGAAATAATAAAATGGATTAAAAGCCTCATTCATAGATTAAAAGAAACCAAAGTACTAAACCTAGAAAAGTGGTATGAAGTCCATATGGAGCAAGAAGATTTGCTAGTGGACAAAGAAGGAAAGATCTTTGTACCAGAAGATGAAGAACTCCAAATGGAGATATTATGCCTCCACCATGATACCCCTATAGCCAGACATCCTGGATTGGAAAAGATGTTGGAACTAATTAGATGAAGTTTCACATGGCCAGGACTGCCAACTAAAGTGAAAGAGTATGTTGCCTGGTGTGACCTATATACCAGGCATAAAGGCACAAATGCCCCACCAGCAGGAAAGCTGCTGCTGCTGCCAATACCCAAAAGACCATGGAATGACATTTCTACTGACTTCATCACTGGATTACCACCGAGTCAGGGACTTGATGCCATCCTAGTTGTCATTGATCAATTCTCGAAAGAAGTTGAATTCATTCCTTGCAAATCCTCTGTCACTGCAATACAGACCACACGCCTCTATCTGGACCATGTCTGGAAGGAACATGGTCTACCACGAACTATTATCTTGGATCGTGGACCACAGTTCGCATCACAAGTAATGAAAGACTTGTGTAGGAGATTAAAGATCCAACCAAAGTTATCCACTGCCTTTCACCCACAAACAGATGGGTAGATGGAATGGATCAACCGAGATCTACAACAATATCTCTGACTTTTCTGCTTCTCACAGCAGTCGAAATGGGTCAAATGGCTGGCCATTGCCCAATTCTCTTATAACAGTAAAAAGCAGAGTTTGACAGGGATGTTGCCCTTTAGTATCACACACACTTACCAGCTGAGAATGGGTTTTGAGCAATGCAGTATGAAGGCACCTGCAGCAGAAGAGCTCTCAGAGCATATAAAGAAGGTTTGGGATCAAACCTAGTTAAACTTAGAAAAGGCACAGCACCATATGAAGGCACAAGCAGATTGCCATCGCATGGACACACCACCTTACCAGGCAGGAGACAAGGTATGACTCTCCATGGAAAACTTAAAGTTGACCAAAGCATCAAAAAAGCTCACAGAACGATGGATAGGCCCCTATAATGTCATCTGCTTAGCTGGACCGAACACAGTAGAGCTGCAATTGCCTAAATCCATGTGGATCCACCCAGTAGTCAACATCTCTTGGGTAAAACCCTATAAAGAGCAATTGTTGGGCCAAATGGTAACAGAACCCAGACCAGTGCATGTCACTGAGAAAGAAGAGAATGAATGGGAAGTTGAGCAGATCATAGACAGTCAATGGGTTTGCAACTGCCTCCAATTCCTAGTGCATTGGAAAGGCTACATGGATGAAGAATGAACTTGGAAGCCAGAATCCAATCTAGAGCATGTGAAGCAGGCTATTGTGAACTTCTATGCCACTTTGCTGAATACCCCACGATGACTCAGAATAACAGTACCAGACTTCTTTAATTTATTTAAGTATTGTGGATCACCTATTCCAGAAAAGCCACCACATCAGCTTCCATTTGATCACCTTGATCATTCATAAAGCCTTGTTCCAGGGGTGCACCTGGGTTACCAATGCTCTTATTGTTGATCGAGCCTTGCTCTCACAATGGACTGCACCCACCGTGCTTATGCAATCATTGTCACCTGCCTCTCCTATGGCCTCCTCTGCCTCACTTTCCTTTGTGTTTGCACCTCTATTTATTTTATCACACCTGAACCTATCAGAAACTGGGAAACAGATGACCCTAATGCAGTGTGGGACAGTGAATGGGACCTGTTTCACCCTCTCAGCAACCATGCCAAATACTGGCTGTTCCTGTGGGATAATGGCTCAGATATCCATAGCATCCTGAACACCACATCAGTTTGGGAAGACACAGAAAAGGAAATGGACTCCATGCCCACCTTGGAGGATGTTCCTAACCCAGATGATGAGGGTTGGATGCCAGAAAACTGGCCAGGACCATGGGAACTTGCACAGAAGCCTATGCACCTGTGGCTACTGGGTGGAATGCCCAAGCTGGAATGCGATGTCGCAGTTCCCATCCTGGACCCTCTACCACCTGTTTGGTCCAATGCATACTTGTGGCCAGCACCCTATTACTGGCTGGACATTGGTCCATCAATGCAGTACCACCCTCAGGTCACTCAGTGAAACAACCTAACTCGCTTAAGAGCTGAATGCTTTGCAAGGGACATTCAGGGCATTAAGGGAGTGAGGGAAATCTTCGAAGAGAACAAAACTGGGGAGTCTTGTCACTTTGAGTCTCATATTTATACTCTACTGTACAAGGCTGTGCCTGGTCTGTGCTAATGAGGCTATACATAAGGGTGTACTGCTACTGGTACATGAGTTCAGCATCAGAGCAGAGATGCATCCTTTAGGATGAGGGGATGAGTCATATCAAGTCAGTCCAAGTCATAGGGGCTATTTTGGGCAGGACATGCATGGAGACAATATTCAGCTGATCACAGTCCTACAATGTTCTGGGGTGATGATGTCAAGGGTTTGCATAGCCTTGAGCCATATGTCCTTGGCCTGGACTGATCTAGATGGATCCCTGAGTCATCATCTGCTAACTCCTTAGCTAAGAGGCAAACAAGAAAGAAATTAGAAGAGAAACTAAATAGTCGTCCATTAAGTATCAGAAAGTAGATAGAAAATTGGGGAAATATTACACTACCCCCTCTCTATAAGCTGGCATCCTGACAGCTATTCGTCCATTTCACCTTCTGGAGGCTCCTCAAGCCAAGTGAGGTAGGTCAAGTACCATGCAAAGTAGCCATGCTGTTCTGATGGCATATTCATGTGGGGTGGCCACTGAGTGACTTGGAGGCGGTACTGAAAGGAGGGGCTGATGTCTGGCCAATGGTAGGGTGCCAGCCAAAGGTAGGCATTCAGGCACATGGGTGGCAGTGGGTTTGGTATGGGGACCACAACATCACATTCCAGTTCTGGCATACCACCAGGTAGCCAGAGGTGCATCAGCTCCTCAGCCAACTTCCAAGGTCCTGGCCAGTTCTCTAGCATCCAACCCTCATTGTTCGGGTTTGGTATATCCTTGAGGCTGGGCATGGAATCTTCTTCTTCTTCCATGTCTCCCCACACTGATGCTGTGTTAAAAATGCTGTGGGTATCTGAACCATTGTTCCACAGGAAGATCCAGTGTTCCACGTGATTACCAAGAGGGTGGAATGGATCCCATTCATCATCCCATGTCACATCGGAGTTGTCTGTCTCCCAATTTCCAATAGGCTCAGGCCTTATAAAATAAATAGGGTTTCAAATGCGAAGGCAAGTGGTGTGAAGGAGAGCATATGCAATACGATTGGCAGCGTGAGTGAGGATGTTGCAGATGTGGTCCATTGTGAGAGCAAGGCTTGATCAACAATAAGAGCATTGATAACCCAGATGCACTCCTGGAGCAGAAGCTTATGGATGATCTAGCCAATCAAATGGAAGCAGATGTGGTGGCTTTTCTGGAATAGGAGATCCACAATATCTGAATAAATTAATGAAATCTGACGTTGCTACTCTGAGATGATGTGGAGCGTTTGGCAACTTGCCATAGAAGTCCATGATAGCTTGCTTCATGTGCTTGAGGTTCAACTTCAGCTCCCAAGTCCATTCCTCATCTGAGTAGCCTTTCCAATGTACTAGGAATTGGAGGTGATTATGAACCCATCTACTGTCCATGATATGCTCAACTTCCCATTCATTTTCTCCTTCCTTGGTGATATGTACCAGTCCAGGTTCCATTACTGACTGTCCTGGCAGCCATTCTTTATAAGGCTTGATCCAAGAGATGTTGATTACTAGGTGGATCCACATGGATTTGGGTAATCACAGCTCAACTGCGTTCAGTCCAGCTAGGTGGACGACACTATAAGGCCCCATCCATCATTCCATCAGCTTCTTCAATGCTCTGGTCAACTTTAAATTTTCTGTGGAGAGCTAGACCTGATCTCTGATCTGATAGGGCAGGGTAGCCAAGCAGTGGCGATCCACTTGTGCCTTCATATGGTGCTGAGCCTTTTCTAAATTGGCTTGGATCTGCTTCCAAACTTTCTTTATATGCTCTGAGAGTTCATCAGCTGCTGGCGCCTTTGTCATACATCTTTCAAAGCCCATTCATGGCTGATAAGTGTGCATGATGCTAAAGGGCAACATGCCTGTAGAACTCTGGCATTTGCTGTTATACAAGAACTGGGCGATGGCAAGCCATTCAGTCCATTTTGTCTGCTGCAAGAAGCAGAAGAGTCAGAGGTATTGTTGGAGATCTCAATTAATCTGTTCTGTCTGTCCATCCATCTGGGGATAGAAGGCTGTGGATAATTTCGGTTGAATTCCTAATCTCCTACACAGATCTTTCATCACCTGTGATGCAAACTGTGGTCTGTGGTTGGATACAATGGTTCACAGTAATCTGTGCTCTTTCTAGACATTATCAAGATAGAGGCATGCAGTCTGCAGCACTGTAGTGGAAGTTTTACATGGAATGAACTTGACTTTCTTTGAGAACCGATCAATGACAACCAGGATGGCATCAAGCCCTTGGCTTAACAGCAATCTGGTAATGAAGTCAATGGAGATATTATTTCATGGTTTTTCAGATATTGGTAGCAGTAAAAGCTTACCAGCTGGTGGGGCATTTGTTCCTTTATGTCTAGCACATAAGTCACATCTAGCAATGTAGTCCTTTGCTTTCATTGACAGCCTTGGCCAGGTAAAGCTTCATCTAATCAACTCTATCATTTTCTCTGTTTCGGAGTGTCTGGCTATAGGGGTATCATGATGGAGGCGTAGTATCTCCATTTGGAGTTCTTCATCTTCTGGTATGAAAATCTTTCCTTCTTTGTCCACTAGCAAATCTTCTTGCTTCATATGGACTTCATATTGCTTTTCTAAATCTTGTACTTCAGTTTCTTTTAGTCTATGAATGAGATTCCTGATCTGTTTCACTATTTCTTTGTCATCCATCCATAGTTGCATTGTTCAAATTTTATCCAGGGGTATGACAGTTACTCCTTTGTTATAGTCCTCCCATCCATTTGCATGATCTTCTCTTCGAGAAAGAGCATCTGGTTTCCCCATCTGGGTTCTGGCTTTATATGTCCATTTGAAGTGGAAGTGGGATAAATACTGGGCCCATCAGGCCTGTCTTCTATTAAGATCTTGTCTTTTCATAAACCATTGAAGATTTGCATGATCATTCCAGATTTCAAATTCATGTTGTGCTCCTTCTAAATAGTGTCACCATTGCTCGAGGCTTTGTATAACTGAGAGCATCTCTTTGTCTGTGATTGGATAGTTTCACTCCTCTGGTGACATTGAGTGTGAGGAGTAGGCAACTGGGTGCCATTTTCCTTCTAGCTCTATGGATAGCACTGCCCTTGTAGCAAAATCTGATGCATCCATTTCTAGGTGGAATCTTTTGTCAATGTCTGGATATGTGAGGATAGGGGCAGTGGTGAATTTCTCTTTTAAATCATCGAAAGCCTTCTGTTGGTGGTCCATCCATTCAAAAGGGACGTCCTTCTTCGTCAGATCATTGAGTGGGCATGCAATTTGTGCATATCCATCTATGAATCTTTGGTAGAAGTTGGCTAGTCTGAGAAAGCTTTAAATATTCTTTACTTTAGTGGGGGTGGGCCAATCCTTGATGGCCTTCACCTTCTCTTTGTCCATCTGTATGTTGAGATCTGGGTATTCTATTCCGTTTTTCATTCATATTCCAGACCCAGACTCTAGACCGTCCGTTGTATCGGACTATTACACTATCACATTTGACTCATGGCATACGTCATAGATAGGAGATCTATTTGCCATTGGTAGATAAGGCAGATGTGTCATTCCTGCTTACATTTCTTATCTCCTTATCATTCGTTATCCTATCTCTTTATAGATAGAGTACATACATGGACAAACAGTCCACTCATGTATATAAGAGAGCTCGAGTATCTCACTCTCTAGGTTAACAAGTTATCTTGCCTCTTGCACTTCAAGTATCCTCAGTGCCCACTACTTCACACACTTACTGCCTATTCCACTTGTAAGTTCTCTACAAGCACCCCACTTCCTCTACCACTCTATTTTATCTTTGAGCGTTCCCTTGGTTAGCCACCAGGGAGATAAAAGAGACTAGCGCATCTCTTTAATCACAACCCGATTTGAATTCGGGTCTCTTACCTGCGGCATGGTATCGTTCTGCTGCAGGAAGGGGGCTTGATTTTCTCTCTCAAGATCGTCGTAGTGGATAGGACTGATCTCGGCAGGATCTTCAGGGATTTGGTGGATGACAGGAAACTCGGCAAGTCGCCGGACAGGGAGTGTAGGATGCGTCATAGATAAAACTTCTGACGACTTATACCATTCGGCCTGTTCAAAAACGTCCTGGATCGTTAAAGCGTCAGGTGCGTTCCTCAAGTTCCGGAGTACTTGGCCGTAAAGGTTCTCCATGTAGAGGATCGTTAGGGTCGACGGGTGAATGAGGATAATTGGGGGGAGGAGTCGAAAGACAAGTGTAAACTGGTGGAGGAGAAGAAGGGGGAGTTTCGATGGGTAGTTCAAGACGACAAGCTAGGGAAGATTCCGGTGATGAAACTGGGGAATCTAAATCGAGGGGTGAAACCTCAGATTCTCCTTCAACAGGTATAAGGCCTGGAGGGGTCTGGACGTGAGTGTCTGAGTCCAAGTTGTCGATATATATAATCTGAGAACCGGAGCATCGTAACTCGCGGTGATTAGTCTGTAAACCGCAGTGTTCTCCTTCTTCTAGATGGTGTTCGCACTCTGGGCAAACGTAATGGAAGCGATATCCTTGAGAGTTTCGCTCTTCTAGACAGTTGACGATACGTCCTTCAGGAGGGCAAGGCCGCGTCCTGTAAATTCGATCTCCTTGGATAATGGAAACAACCTCTGTGGAAGGTACAGGAGGTCTCGGGATAACCCAGGCAGGGGGTGAAGGGATAGGAGTTGGGCTGGATGGTCTCGCTGTAGAAGGCGGTGGTGCGGCACGAACCTGATTGGGTGTGCGGTAAAGAGCAAACTGCAAGACGTAATTGGCTCCGTCAGCAGCTGCATAAGCACCAATAAAGGTGAAAAAACCATCCAAGACCAAGAAAGAGCAGATTATGCGAGCCGTTAAGAAAACATAGAAGTTGTTCAAGGCAATGGTAGGGGATGAAAAAACAAGAGACTGGAAAATCCCTTGGAGGCAGCGAATAACCTCGAGAAAAAGCTGTACCAGCCTATGTTCTATAGCACCGAGCATGAGGGAGACTGGGAAGACATCAAAGATATGTCCGGCCTCAATAGTGCTCGGGGCTCATAACCTAAAGAGATGCGCTAGTCTCTTTATCTCCTTGGTGGCTAACCAAGGGAACGCTCGAAGATAAAATATGGAGTGGTAGAGGAAGTGGATGGTGCTTGTAG
>JBBPKX010000819.1:0-11738 GCA_038089435.1 Boletus austroedulis | reverse complement strand
GAACCATTAGGATTTGGGATGTCATCACTGGTCAATGTGTGGCAGGTCCATTCCAGGGGCATACAGATTATGTCAGATCTGTTGCCTACTCACCTGATGGTAATCATGTTGTCTCTGGGTCTGATGATAAAACTATTAGAATTTGGGATGTCATCACTGGTCAATGTGTGGCAGGCCCATTTGAGGGGCATACAGATTATGTCAGATCTGTTGCCTACTCCCCTGATGGTAGTCATGTTGCCTCTGGGTCTGATGATAGAACCATTAGAATCTGGAATGTCACCACTGGTCAATGTATGGGAGATCCATTCAGGGGGCATACAAGTTTGGTTGTGTCTATTGCCTACTCTCCTAATGGCAGTCATATTGCTTTTGGCTCCTTGGATGGCACCATTAGAATTTGGAATTCCATCACTGGGCAATGTGTGGCAGGTCCATTTTGGGGGCATATAGGTTTTATCAGATCTGTTGCCTACTCTCCTGATGGGAGTCATGTGGTCTCTGGGTCTGATGATGGAATCCTAAGGATCTGGGATATTGCCACTGGTCAATCTGTGGCAAATTCACTTCAGAGGCATACAACTTTGGTTACTTCTATTGGCAGATATACTATATCTGGCTTCTGGTATACAGTCATTAGGATTTGGCATGCCCTCACTCATGTCTCTATGCTATTTCCAATTTTTTGGAATCATATCAGATCTGTTGACTATTCACATGATGGCATGCACATTGTCACTGGCTCTAGAGACTGTACTATCAGAGTTTGGAATGCCACCACTGGCCAATGTGTGGCAGGTCCATTTCAGGGGCATACATCAAATGTTGCATCTGTTGCCTACTCACCTGATGGTAGACATATTGTCTCTGACTCTTGGGATAGTACCATCAGGGTTTGGAATGCCACCATTGGACACACAGATTATGTCAGATCTGTTGTCTATTCACCTGATGGAATGCATATTGCCTCTGGATCAGGTGATGGGACCATTAGAATTTGGAGTGCCCTCTCTGGTTGCTATGTGGCAGGTCCATTTAAGGGGCATACAGGCCATGTCTTCTCTATTGCATACTCTCCCAATGGAAGGCATGTAGTCTCTGGCTCTGAGGACAGAACCATCAGGATTTGGAGTGCCACCACTGGCCAATGTGTGACTAGTCCATTAAAGGGACATGTTCATCATATTAGATCAGTTGCCTACTCACCTGATGGCAAGCATGTTGCTTCAGGCTCTGAGGACAAGACTGTCAGAGTTTGGAATGCTGCCACTGGTCGACATGTGGCAGGTCCATTTAAGGGACATTCAGATTGTGTCACATCTATTGTCTACTCACCTGATGGTGGTCACATTGCCTCTGCCTCTGAAGATAGGACTATTAGAATTTGGAATGCCACTACTGGCCATTGTGTGGCAGGTCCATTTGAGGGGCACACAAGCTTTGTATTCTCTGTTGCATATTCACCTGATGGCAGATATGTTGCCTCTTGTTCCCAAGACAAGACCATTAGGATCTGGAATGCTACCACTGGTCATTGTGTAGCAGGTCCATTTCAAGGACACACACATCCTGTCACATCTCTTGCTTACTCACCTGATGGCAGGTATATTGTCTCTGGCTCCTGGGATAAGACCATCAGAGTTTGAGATGTCACCACTGGCCAGTGTGCTGCAGGTCCATTCCAAGGGCATGCTCATATCATCACATCTGTGTCCTTTTCTCCTGATGGTTGCTATATTATATCTGGATCCAATGATCTTTCCATCAAGGTGTGGAAGACAAGTGCACTACTCTCTCTTGGTAATTTACATATGGACAATGGTCACATTCACTCTTCAGATGGCTCTTACTTTGGCTGGGTTGCTCCCTGGTTTATGCCTGCCTTTTGTCTTCCAGTTCATTCTCTAGTCATATCTTCTACCTATGCTTATCAGCATGATGTTGATTTTTCTTTGTTTGGTGAATCCTGGTTGTCTTGTTGGAAGTGATTTTGTATTTCCCTATTGGCCCTTTTGAATTATGATGTGTACATACTCTGGTAGAGCTCATGGTCTAGCAAGGACTTAACATTGATTCAGAATCAAGTGAATGGTTTTAGATGGAATCATTACCTTGCAAATGTCCTGTTATTCAGACTATCAGATTCTGGCTACACAATAATACATTAGATATAATTGGCCTGTGAGCCAGCATCACTATTATATTGTCCACCATCAGCACTCAATGCCAAGATGGAAATATTTCTTACACCACTGCATGCTCTTCATTCAACCAAGATGGGGAGCCAGTATTATACATATAACCATTATCCTGCAGTGGATGTAGAGATTAATTATGGGACATATCCAAATCCCTTGAATTTAGTGATGTGAAGGAGTCAATAGACATCCCAGCATATCACAAATTGCAGTGTTCATTATGAAATCAATAAAATATAATATAGCACTAGCAGTTGATGCTTGAAATATAAATGCCATGATGGCCACTTATTTTCCTCTTACGAATGCTTGAAACCAGTTCCTTGCAGCATTAAATGACACCCTCACAGCCTCCACCACATCAATAGAATGCATCTCTTCAGAAACACCAACATCTCTACCACCTGTCCTCTTCCCTTCAGTGCATGGTAATACCCCTTTCCATGCACTGGCAATAAATCCAAGTCATCCTCACCAAGTAACAGCAACACCAGCATCTGGACACAATCCAGATGTGCAATCAATAGAGCAGTATAAAGCTTGGTAAAGCACTCTGAGGTGACATGTATACCAAGCTCAAACAGGAGCCCAGAGTCACAGAATGACCAATCACTGATATCAGGGGTACAGAACTCACTTGTCAAGGTGAAAGGGTTGAGCAGGACTGCTGCATGGAACATGTCTGGGTATCGGCCAATGACTGCCTAGTTGGTTGGTGACACATGGCAGGGAGATGGGGAGTATTGGAGACTTACTGTGCATAGCAAGGAAGTCTCTGGGGCTCGGAGAGCCCGAGCCTGAGGAGCTTGTCGACTATTGCAATACAGTCTGCAACGTCGAGCGTGCCACATTTTCCGATAAGCTTTTGGACACATTTCTCCCCGGAACCCATGGATTCGGTATAGTTTGGCAACGACACAGTATCTGTAGATCTACATCAATAACATGCTTGCCGTGTAGGCAAGAATACTGGGCGTGAAGGATGTGACGCTAGAGATGTGCGGTACACTATGTAGAATCGTCAGAAGAGCAGGTCAAGGTCCTCGCATCACGAGATATTTACCGGAATAGAGACGATACGCACTTCAAATCGATCAAGGGCTTTCCGAACCATAGTTGCATAGATCAGAGCCGAGAATCGATGATTACTCCAAGGTGCGCACCCCCGGGGAAAGAGATGGTCTACCAAGAACCTGAACATTTTCGAGTGACCCATCTTGCCTCGACATGAAAAGAACGGCTCCAGGTGGAGTGCACGGAGTGCTTCGCGTATCACCGAACACGCTCTGTCAGTTCCTAGCAAATTCCAACTATACCACGGTTCGCCATCCGGGACCAGTGTCAGATCGATCACGTTTCCGTTTTCCACATCGAGTGAAATCACTGTTGGACGAGATCAGGCAGGTCGTAATCGGTACACTAACCCGGGGACCCCTGATCTGAGGGATCATAGACGACGTCTACGAAAAGTCAGTTGCCCTAGTGCCTTTCAAGTCGCGAGCGTGAAGGACGTGCACCACCAGCGATTGGAAACTAGAACAGAGTGGTCGGGACACCTTCTTTGTCGACCAGGATGCACGGAGAGCGACAAGATAGCTCTGACATCTCGACTTGTACGCCATGATTATGGCCTTTCCTGGGTTTCCGTCCGGGGACAAGCTCCAACATATTGGTCGGCCAGTTGAAACAATATTTCATCCCTAACAGTTTTCCGTCCCCAGTTCGCTCGTATCCAGTGGTACAACGTGTCTCAGCAACGAATCTTGCCTGACCAAACACGACAGGAGTGCAGGGCGGTTGATCCAGTGACAACATCGTCAGAGGTAGTTGACGCGCCACAGGTCTTTTCTTGGTGTATAACTATTCATCGAAGTTGGGAACGGAGCGGAACTCCGCGTATGAATCGTCTTCCTGTATCTCCATGTCCGTGAGTTAGCTTCGACCGTGTAAATGAACGCGGTTTCCAATGGGTGAAAGAAAACGATCCGAGACATTCCGACGGAGGAATTGCCAGCAGTGGATAAACGGCATGTGGTAAATGTTGTACCGTCTGTGTGGAACTGTTCGTGACCTCCAGCGACGCCTCGAGGTGAGTGCCCGACCCGACCTTCACCCCACTTTTTTTCATTGAGTCGTCAACCCCCTTGAGAGCCGTATAACACCTCTCTCGTGGCGCGAGGAAGAAAGCCATGAACTCTGACGACATGACCTCCGGACTTGGACCGCCCAAGGTGAGTATTTTTGAGATGGTTGGCTTCATACCTCGATCGTGATTGCGAATAGAATAACAGATGCGGATGACTGCGAATCTAGTAAAGGGTTGATAAACGCAACAGAGGAAAGATGACCTTGCTGACCCGGAACATCAGACGTGTAGACGAACTTGGCCGGTGTGAGAACAGGTAGCTCCGTCGGCTCTTTGTAGAAACCAGAAGAGAAATCGTAATGGAGAGAGGACATTTTGATGGGATAATCGGAGCTCTCGGCTTGATTGATCAGAGGTCAAACAAGCGTTCGTGGAACCGACAACTTAAACCGATGCTTTACTGTCACGCCTAGATTGGTCTCCCTGCGTCGAAAGAGTCGTGGAATGAGTATGCTCGAACTCAGTGGTCAGAGACGAGGCTTTGGGTTGTTTACAGCAATGGTAATGGTTGGATGTGACGACGACAAGAGCAGGATGTGCGAGTTTGGGGGTAAAACATGGCTATCTCTCACTAGTGTACCACCAACAGTTTAACGGTGTCTCATATGTACGTGAAAACAAAAGTGTATTAACAGCTCATCAGGTATGTAAGCAACGTCTGAAATCTGTGTTGAAACGATGACGAAACTAGAATCATATGTATCCAAGTAGATATCGTTATAAATCGATGCGGTGGGTATGCCAGGACATCTCCGAACAAGAGAGATTGGATATTAATGTCCTGTGTACCTGCCGGGTAAACCGAAACACATCCGTAATCCTCAGGTTCGGCGGAACCTGGAAAACCAGCCGGCCTTGGAACGAGGCCCGGAAGTTGCACTGGCCATCCGGTCACGTCTACGACCACAGCATACCGTGAAACCTGCCAAGATGAGGAGGATCATCGCAGCAAATGTGAGCCAGAAGCCTGTTTTCATACAAGACCCGTCAGCAACCGATCGTCCCTAAGCCAGGTAAACACACCCGGTCCTGTGATGGTCCTGTTTCCGAAACCAGAGTTGCCCATCTGATTCTTAAAGTAGGCATAGAGGGCGATGTCGATGGCAAAGGCGATGAGGGCGAGAGTGGCGGCGAGGAAGGAGAAGAGGGACGCGACAAGCGTGACGGTAATGTGCTGCGAGACCGAGAACACGAGGGCAATAAGGGACACGCCACATGCTATTTAGCGAAAGACAAAGGTAACACGTGGTCAGTGACGAAGACGGCATGGAGGGGGACAAGAACACACCGACGGGGTGAACTGCAAGACCAAGGGTCCAAGAAGACCCGATGACGACGGTGTTGTTTGCGTTGTTTTCAGTGGAGATCGAATAGCCGTGTCCTGCGAATGGAACATGAGCGACGGGTCAGCGATGAGAGGGTGAAGGGACTAGTTGGGCTGCATTCCATGTTTCCGTTGAGTGCGGTGTAGCAATAGCTCCTGTGCGCGGATAAGGGAAGACCCTGTGCCGTTGATGTGCAGGTGTGTGATGTCCATTGGGGTGAGGAAGGGTAGGGAAATAGAGACTATGAAGATATGCGCAACGTTTGCAGAGTTGCCATGTCACACGTAACGTATGTATATGACCCTTCAAAGGTGCGCTTCCTGTCCAACACGCTGACGCACTACACACCTCTACTTCAGTGAGGTCAATGTCTTACGACCTGCCCGTCGTTGTCCGTATTCTCACCACGCTTCATTTTCGGCTTCGATGGTTCCATACAATGCCCCCTCATCGGGAGTGTAAGGGTGTTCGCATCACCATGTCGTACCCGAGCCCCGGATCTCATGCGGACCTCGTCGCAGAACTCTCCGCCTATGTTGCTAAGCCAGACAAAGTAAACTGCCAAATCCATTGGTCTCTCTGGAGAGCAAGTCGGGGGTGGCACAAGGGCGTTCTTGGCATTCACGGAAGTGGATGCAAAGCATGCAGAGGTTTATCGCTGGCGTCCAAACCTAGACCTAGGAACTATAGACGCCTGGTTCAATAGATTTCCATGTTGTCTTTGCCCGCACCTCAGTTAAACGAACGCCAGCACGAACATGTTTTGACATCGCTACTAGGCTACCAGGCTGACCAGAACCTCATAGCAACCGATGCCGTGGCTGTGGCCATCTAGTGCTCGAAGAACTTACCGACGGAAGCTGTAACATACGAATTACCTTGTCTTGCCTGACTTCACAAGGTCATCGTCACTTCTGGAAACATGCATCCGCCCAACAAGCAAGACAAGTCCATACTACAGTCAATAACAGGCTTCCCATCACCTTAGCCCCCATTGTCTTGCCTGACCATTGGACTTTCAGCCTCGTAGTTGGGCCTGTGGATCTGGATCATTTAAAATTCTATCGTATTCATGTTCCTGTGCACGACACTAGGTCAGTGTCCATTGCCGTTGGCGTACTTCTGCTGACGTTTCGTGATTCGCACCATGCTGATGACATGGCCGGACAACAACCTCTCGTATGATATTGGGTGTACTCACCCTTGCGTATAGAACGCTATTGGACACATCGTGGCAAGGCAAGGCAAGTGTGTTCTTGGTGCTACATCCTGCGTTGATCTTTACCGTGGACTACAGAAGCTTTGCTTCGTTGATTTCGTGCGACTTCGCGCATTCGAGGTGCTATGGTCCATGCGTCACTTTTTGGTGCTGCGTAAGCGCGTGGAGGCAGACGTGGTTCCACCTGATCTGAAGGACGTGTGCGCGACAGATGCGACTAGCACTAGCGTGTCTTACTGTGGAGAGAGCACCCAGTGAAGATAAAGGCAGCTTTGACATTTGTGTATGACCCAGCATTTGTTGCAAGTCGACTGTCCGACGCCGTGTCGAGCTGTTCATGGCCTTTGCGTTAACTGGGGAAACGAGATGCCCATCTTATATTCAAATCATGCGATCGTCTTATCGCTCAACGTTCGGGTAGTGCTTGCTTATGTGAATTGCGTCATACCTAACAGAGAAAGATTCCGTCCTCATGGCTTCATACCGCATTGCAGCCGCATGGGGCTGGAGGGTTCGCGTCCCTCAGCACCACCACTTCTTGAATCCACCCATCATCGTAAATTTCTACCACTTCGGTCACAAACGCCATGGATACTCAAAACGTCATGTACGTGCATCTAGAACATTGTCGGTGCTGTAGTAAACGCAGTCTTAGGGCAAAAACAATTACCATCAAAGGTAGGCGTGTACCGATAAACACCTGGTTGCACACAAGTCAACTATAAAATAGACATCGAACTCGAGACCACAAACCGACGCAAAGGCCCGTTTGCGAGGCAATTCTACGTCGAATTTTCTGTGGGTGATACCCTCCGATTGACAGATAGCGTAAAAGAAGCAAAGAATCGTACCTCTTGGAAAGAACCTTTATATTTGTGGGTACAATGTCCAACGTTGGATGCCACAGGACTGAGCATTGTCTAGTGACGGAAACGATGGTACTGTTGTTCTCGTACAAGTTTACCAGAAACACCCCATCAGAAACCCAGAACTGGTGGGCAGTCACTCTGATAGTGTTGGCGAAATGTTGGGGAAGTTGGAGAATCGAGGTATGAAGGCAATATGTTTGTCTGTTTGTCATGTTCTATTGACACGATTTTCACGGTCGAAGTGTTTGAAGTAACTCTTCGCAAGGACGTCCCCGACGGGTCCGATCGTTTTGGGAGCGTGATCAGGTTCAGGCTAGCTGCTGAGCCACGTGGGAAACCTCCTGCAGACGACACTCAAGCTACGATTGCCGTCGCTTTGCCGCGGGCAACGGTCGGCGCAAATAACCCTCCCGCAGTGGTCGACGCTCTAGACTCAAATGAAGGTACGGATTTATCATGCCGGTCTGTTCGTAATGGTCTATTGACACGATTTCAACGGCCAAAGTACTCAAGGCGACTCTTCGCGAGGACACCCCCGGCGGGTGTGATCATTCTGGAAGTACGACCGTGTTCATGTTGACTGCTGAGCCACGTGAGGAACCTCTTGCAGATGAAACTCAAGCGACGGACGCCGTCACTCTACGACGGGCAACGGTCAGCGTAGACAACCCATCCGCAATGATCAACGCTCAAGACTCGGTGGTCAATGTCGACAAGATAAGCACTGTAGAGACGCGCAAAGCTACGCTGGACGATCTGTTACGGAGGTTAGAGAGCTTTAACAACACCGTGGACGGTATCGCACAAGTATCTGAGATTCGATATCTCGATGACGTCATAGTCTGATTGTCCCACAGGTTCGCTTACATGCACAGATGGCTTGGTCCGTTTTATCAGTTGCGAGCAATGTCTGTATTCTATTCGATGCGAACTGTTTTGTTCACCATTAAGGGATGTTCTATACAGGCACTCGTGGCTCAGAAGGATCATGACGATCGAATCGTTCGCTTAACAAGTGCGATGAGTGACGTCCTCGCGTTCGTCGAAGATGCCGAGCCCTTCAAGAAGAGAATCGAAGCACATACGAAAACCATCATAGTGATACTCCAGCAACTGACGGAGTGTGGGTTTTTCATCACCCAATACCTCAACCCGACCTTTTGTCAGTAGTCACAGGGTACACAACGATCCCCTCTGATTTTCGTATGGTAGTGATTCGGACGGCGAAACGCAAGATATCCGACATCGATGCAAGAATCATGGACTACGTTACCAAATTGCAAGAACTCAAGACCGCATTCTTGGAAGGACTTGAGGTGCAGACAGGGATCGTCGTCGTTCGTACAACGAATGTCTCGGAGTACGCTGGTAAGTCTAATCTCTCGAGACTGTTGTCAGATATTCACGGATCCGGGATACAGCGGAAGGTATAGACCTAAAGGACTTGCCGTATGCGCCCGGAGCTAGGTATGCGGAGGAGAAAGGGTGCCTGCATGGGACGCGGGAGTCCTTGCTTGGCGAGATCTGCGACATACTCAACAATGTCGATGAGGATGCACCTCGAGTATGCCTTCTCACTGGGGTCGCAGGATCTGGCAAGTCTGCGGTGGCTCACTCGATTGCTCGGTTATACGATGGCCAAGAGCGGTTAGGTTCATCGTATTGCTTTGCGACAAGTAACATCGGGAGCCGCAACCCAGGAAATTTATTCAGCACGATCGCACGTGACCTCTCGGACCGCGATCCGCAGTACAAATCTACGCTCGGGAGGATCATGAAAAAATATGGAGCGCTTTGGATGTCGACTTCGCCATCCGAGCAACTACAGAAGCTCATCATTGAACCGGCGCAGAATCTCCACACCATCGGTCTCCTCGTCGTTGTCATCGATGCTCTTGACGAGAGTGGTGACCCAGCCGGTCGGGGTCAGCTCTTACAAGCCCTTTCTAAACGAGTTGTCGACAATCGCATTCCTGCCCATCTTCGTTTCCTTATTACCGCTCGCCCTGAGCGAGACATCCTTGCCGCACTTCCACCCTGCCGACAGATTGTCCATAAGCAGATGAATGACATCCCCGAGGACATCGTTGATGGAGATATCCATAAATTTATCCATCATTCCCTTCACCATTATACCGAACTTGAAGCCTCTTGGCCTAACGAGGAATGGTGTTGGCTACTTGTTCATCGTTCGCAACATCTCTTCCAGTATGCGTCAACAGCCTGTAACTTCATCCAAGGGCTGGGTGCAGCGGGACCCGATCCGTGCCAGCGGTTCGAGATAATCTTGCGTGCCGACAGTAAGGATGATGTCGATCTGTTGGACGCGCTGTACATGGTCATCCTACAGCAATTATTCCCGACGAAAAGTGCACAACAACTGTTCCGAGATGTGATGGCGGTTGTGTTTGCCCTCAAGGAACCACTACCTCTCTCTTCACTTTCGACACTCTTCGGCAGATACCTACAGATCAGGGATGTCATCCGAGTCCTAGCATCATTGCTAGAGGGTGTTCTCGAGAAGAGACCTATCCGACCACTTCACACCTCGTTTCGTGACTTTTTACTGGACAACACTCGCAGCTCACCATTCCACGTTTCTATCCTGCCTGCAGACTCACCTCTCCTTGGCTGTGCATTACTCTCATCCATGCGGGGGATGCTCCGATTCAACATCTGTGACCTCAAGGACTCTAGAGCCCGCAATAGTGACATCCCTGACCTGCCGAGTCAGGTGAACAAGGCCATCCCTGCCCACCTGTCATATTCATGCCAATATTGGATGCACCATCTGCAACATACAGAGTGTAATCCAGCCTTGTTGCATGATGTGACCACCTTTTTTAAGGATTTCTTCCCTTACTGGCTTGAAGCCACCAGCCTTCTCTCCCTTTCTCTTTCCTCCCCAATGTCATCCATCCTATCTGCCATAGAAACCTGCACCATCTTGAAATATTGGGCCCAGGTGAGATCAACCATGATGCAAAGCAATTGATACTGACCAAGGTATTGTTAGGGCCAAGAGATTGTCATTCTTGCATCAGAGGCATGCCTGTTCATTCAAGTGTTTGCTCCTGTCCTCAGAGAATCTACTCCCCATCTCTATCTATCAGCCTTTCCACAGACCCCCTCTAAATCCCCACTCTGCAAATTGTGGGATGGGTACCTTCAAAAGCATGTCTCTCCCACCTCAGGTCATCCATCCACTTGGCCAGCAGGGGTTCATACCTTTCAAGGGTATACAAGTCTTACTGCACCTGTTGCCAACCCATCTGATGGGAGGGAAACTACTTCTGATGCTGAAGACAAAGCCATTAGAGATTGGACTATTACCACTGGTCATTGTGTGATAGATCCACTTGAGGGGCATACAGATTGGGTTGCATCTGTTGATTACTCTCCTGATGGTAGTCATGTTGTCTCTGGGTCTGATGACAGAACCATTAGGATTTGGGATGTCATCACTGGTCAATGTGTGGCAGGTCCATTCCAGGGGCATACAGATTATGTCAGATCTGTTGCCTACTCACCTGATGGTAATCATGTTGTCTCTGGGTCATATGATAAAACTATCAGAATTTGGAATGTCATCACTGGTCAATGTGTGGCAGGCCCATTTGAAGGGCATACAGATTATGTCAGATCTGTAGCCTACTCCCCTGATGGTAGTCATGTTGCCTCTGGGTCTGATGATAGAACCATTAGGATCTGGAATGTCACCACTGGTCAATGTATGGGAGATCCATTCAGGGGACATACAAGTTTGGTTGTGTCTATTGCCTACTCTCCTAATGGCAGTTATATTGCTTCTGGCTCCTGGGATGGTACCATTAGAATTTGGAATTCCATCACTGGGCAATGTGTGGCAGGTCCATTTCGGAGGCATATAGATTTTATCACCTCTGTTGCCTACTCTCCTGATGGGAGCCATGTTGTCTCTGGGTCTAATGGTGGAATCATAAGGATCTGGAATATTGCCAC
>JBBPKX010000818.1:0-11741 GCA_038089435.1 Boletus austroedulis | reverse complement strand
CACTTACTTGCCTACTCCACTTGTAAGTTCTCTACAAGCTCCATATACTTCCTCTACCACTCTTTTATTCCTTGAGTGTTCCCTTGGTTAGCCACCAAGGAGAGAAAGAGACTAGTGCATCTCTTTAGGTTATGAGCCCTGAGCACTATTGAGGCCAGACATATTTTTGACGTCTTCTCTGTCTCCCTCATGCTCAGAGCTATGGAGTCTAGGCTAGTACAGTTGTTTCTCGAAGTAATCTGCTGCCTTCAAGGGATCTTTCAATCCCTTGTTTTCACCTCTCCTACCATAGCCATAAACAACTTCTTTGTCTTCTTAACGGCTCGCATGGCCTGCTCTTTTTTGGTCTTGGATGGTTTTTTCACATTCATTGGTGCTTATGTGGCTGCTGATGGTAACAATTACATCTTGCAGTTCACACTTTACCACACACCCAATCAGGTTCGTGCTGCACCACTGCCTTCTATGGTGAGACCATCCACCCCAACTCCCACACCATCACCACTCCAGGTTCCCCTGAGATCTCGTGCACCCTCTGCTGAGATTGTTTCCATTATCCAAGGAGATTGGATTTTTAGGACATGGTCTTGCCCTCCTGAAGGATGAATTGTGAACTGTCTGGAAGAGCAGAATTCTCAAGGTTACTGCTTTCACTACGTTTGCCCTGAGTGTGAACAGCATTTAGAAGAAGGAGAGCATTGCGGTATACAAACCAATCACTGTGAGCTTCGACAATCAGGATCACAGATCATCTATATTGATGACTCGGACAGTGATACTCATGTCCAGACTCCTCCAGGCCTTATACCTGTTGAAGGAGAATCTGAGGTTTCATCCCTTGATTTAGCATCTCAGGTTTCCTCACCCAAATCTTCTTTAGCTCATCGTCTCACACTCCCTGTTGACTCACCCCCTCCTTCTCCTCCTCCAGTTTACACTCCTTCTCCACCACTTCCGACCTACACTCCATCTCCATCTCCTCCTCCCCAATACGCTCCTCCACACGATCCACTTAATGGAGAACATCTACGCCCAAGTACTCTGGAACTTGAGGAATGTGCCCAACACTCTCGAGATTCAGGATTCTTTTGAACAGGTCAAATGGTATAAGTCGTCTGAAGTTTTATCCATGACGCATCCTACACTCCCTGTCCAGTGTCTTGCCATGTTTCCTGAAATCCACCAAATCCCTGAAGATCCTACCGAGATTGGTCCGATTCATTATGACGATCTTGAGAGACAAGACCAAGCCCTCTTCTTGCAGCAAAATGATATAATGCTGCAGGTAAGAGACCCACGTTCAAACAGGGTTGTGATTCCTTTTAGGATTACATCGATCGAGGCAGGTACTCAAGACGACTTAAATTTGGCTTGCTCTTTTCTTTTTTCTAATGACAAGACTCTTTTTTCTGCTTATACTGGTGCCAGTTGGGCTTTCCCTTCTGAGACTTATGATAGAACACCAGATGCTCTTGTTCATTATCAAGGATTTGAGGTTTTATGTCGAGATTTCTTTTCACCAATCCATATGCGCAAACCCCCTTTTTCTTATGATCCAGATCTTGACCCGCATAGACTCCTATTGGACTTGTTGTTCACTAATTGGGAGTACCCTTCCTCTTTCTGGTTTGACCCCCCTAGAAATTGGAATCCGCCTGCTCCCTCACAGTGCTTCTGGAATCACCGGTTTGATACCAAGCAACGAAGACACTGGTGAGAGGATGCTGCCACTCGCCATTTGGCGAGACTCCAAAGGCAGTATCTGGCCGCTGAGAATAACTCAGAATGGCAAGTCTACCTGGATGCTCTTACAGGCAATTTAGACTGCCCATGTATCAGGAGACAAGCAGCGATTCGGGGTGAAAACCGAAGAAGTAGGAGGAACCATATGTATTAATACAATGGTATCTTTGGAAACTTAGGGTGATCAGCTGGAAACTAAGTTGGAGAATCTTGACCAAAGAAGGAGGTATGCCATTGCCTATATAAGTTGACTAATCAAGTTTGTATTTAGATATGGCCACTACCATTCCTAAAGCCTCTGAATACAAGATTGAAGGTTCTATCCTTTCTAGAATTCCCATCTTGGAAGGACCTGAGAATTATCCAATCTGGTCTGCAAGGATCCGCTCTGTGATTACCTCCATAAAAGCAGGGACTTATATAGACGAAACCTGGGCTACCACCCAGGGTATCTCCAACGATGATGATTGGAAGACCACAGATCAGAAGATTCTTGGTTTGCTTATAATAATGGTAAATGATGTCCTTGCAACTACTGCCCCCACTACATGGAGTACTTTTCAAGGCGGTATGCAGGCTGCACCAGTCACCCTTTTTAGAAGTATGGCACATGCCTTTTGGATGACTCTCTCCGATCACTTTTCCTCAAAAGGAATTTCTGGGCAGTTTTACTACTTTAACAAAGCATTATGCATGCGCATCTGGCATAACCATATTGCCAAGGACATCACTACTCTGCAGCAGCACTTCCAAAGTGCTTATAACTCTGGCCTTCGTCTCTCAGAAGAATTAAAGGCTATGATGCTGCTTGCGCAGCTGCCCAACAACTTCGATCCCCTCTGTTCTACCATCATCCATACCACTAATCCTACCAATTTCACCGTCACAACGATTCAACAAGCAATCTTACGTGAAGTTGATATTTGCCACTCTAAAATTCACTCCCTTTCCTCCCACATCTCTGAAGTTCAAGCGGAACCCTCCTCTCAGGCACATCAGACTAACGTCATCTGAGGTGGACCCCCATCTACTAACAGATGGAGAGGCCAATCTGGCCAACAAAACCAGTCCCAACAATCAGCTGCTGGACCATCTAGAGGTCAACACAATTGCTGCAGACGTGGTGGTCCTTCTTGTGGCCCGAGAGAGTTTTATCAATAGCATCAGGAACAGTGCGAACAATGCGGGTCTGCTCCTGATCGCAAAGGGAAAGGAAAAGCAAAGGCTCATCAAGCTGTTGTGAATATTGTGGTAGTGGAACCTTCATTCCCCTCTCTCCACAACCTTCCTCCAGACCAAATGGATCTGGATGATGCCGACTTTATTATAGATACCCATCGTCACTGAACGATGGAGATCAATTTCAATGACCTCAATTCCACTGTCGCGCATGCAGGATGGAGAGCAGAAGATGATGGTATGGACACGCTGGATATGGCAGGACCCTCTCACTGTAACATTTCCTCAATTTCCTAGCTATTTCCTGATACTTGACGGACACTTATTTAGTTTCCTTTCCTATTTCTTCCATGTTTGCCACTTAGCTAAGGAGTTAGCAGATGCAGACTCGCGAACGAGTCTGGACCAGCCTAGGACAGGGATGCATGGCTCAAGGCTATGACACCCTTGACGTCACCACCCCAGATCGACTCATGGGGGCTATGCGCGGCTGTACGCTGCCAGCGCACACCTATCCATAATTAGCCCCTATGACTCGGACTGACTCAGAACGAGTACTCGATGACTCGTCCCCTAGTCCTAACTCGTCCATCTCTGCCCCAGTACTCCGCCTCATGTACCAATAGCAGATACACCGTAGTATAGCCTCGTTAGCACGGACCAGGCACAGCCTTGTACAGTAGAGTATAAATACCAGGCTCGAAGCAAGACAAGACTCCCAGTCTTGTTCTCCTTCGATATTTCCCTCTCACACTTACCCGCTCGAACGCCCCTCTCAAGCGTCCAGCTCTTAAGTGAGTTAGGTCGTTTCATTAGAACAAGACTGACCTTTACCCGCCGGACTAGCTATCCGCCGGAAGAATTACAAGTCGACTAAAGGAACCCAGGGTTAACCAGTAGGCACCTCCATCGCGCTCGTCTGGAGTACTGAACACAGTCAAGTGTTGTACTACCACGTTGAAGATTTACTCGAGTACTCGCTCGCCGGAACAAGAGGATTCCCAGATCCAGTAGCAAGGGCCAGACCGTCAACCGTAACCCTTGAGGACCTCGTACCGGATTGGCCAGTAGAACTAAAGATTGAAGACGAAGAGGACCTACAGGTATAGTAATGGCACTCCGCCTTATCCATAGGGGAATCGCATCAGGAGCTCACGAAGCCCATTACAGCTACTCTACCTGGAATCGGAACCGGAGGAAAGAGAAGTAGCTGAACGGAGATCGGAAGAGTCGGAAGAGTTATCCGATTATTGTACTAGCCTAGATGAAGGTTTAAGGACCGCCAGGGACAGAAGCACCCTAGGCCTGGACGACGCGCCGTCCACATTAGTCGAGAACGAAGAGGATCTCTATGGGGATATCGTAATCCCATTTCAGCATGAAGAAGGCACACCACCTTACTGCCCCTCTACCCCTGATCGCCCAGCCCTGCTTCTTGCGGAACCTGTTGACTGGTCTCGCGTAATTAGGGACAGATGTCGTGGATCGACAACTGAGGCAAGCGGACTTAGACGTGCGACTAGAGAGAGGCTACAGTGGGAGATTAACAATCTTATTCAGGAGGGGATACACCTTGCTGAGGAGAGAGACAGGAACGCCGCCAGAGCAGCAGAACTCAGAGAACGGGTTCACGCGGCGCGTGCAAACATTCAGGAGCGAATACGAATTAGAGAGAGAGCTCCTACACCCCATCCTCCTCACCCTGCTCCTTACCCCCGTTGGTTTCACCCTCACGAGCCTCTTGCTCGTGATATCATTACTCCTCTCTGACCCCGCTCGACACTTAGGCAACCTTGTCGTTATTGTCCATATTAGGCTACTATACGTGCAATACCAAATAGTGAAAGAGCCAAACCCAATTCAGATACTGCCACCGAGAGAAGAGCGTGTAATCAAAGAAGCACCCCCACACTTAATTGAAGAGAGTCAGGAACTCCAAGTCGCGGAGACAGAAAGGGAAGAACCCGAAACTTTAGACTCCGACAAAAGGCCATATCAAGGACCCATACCTAGGGACGAACAGATAGAGTCCACACCCAGGTACACTATCGGACAGAGCCCAGCAGAAAGGAGAAGGGCTTTTCGCCATCGTTATATCCTCGCCAGAGAAAGAACTCTAGCCACTAGAGCAGCGAGAAGAACTCAGGAGTTAGCCGATAGAACGCTTACTCATCTACGGGAATTGGACGACCAGATCTCAGATCAGACCCCATATACGCCAAGACCCATCAGACGTGCCAACCCATTCCCCATAGAAAGCGATGAGTCATCCCTTTGATTGCCAGGCTTTCGTAGCCAATCTCCAAGCGATACAGATTAATGCCACACTTGCCAACGACCTCCTTAATCTATTTGATCACCTTACCAAAAGGCACGATGACGCGCAAACGGCGCTCAATCTCAGTACTACCACTACAAGGAGGCAAGCAGCAACGATCGCAGCACTAGAAAACCAGATTAACCAAGCAGCTACTCAAATCACCGCCCTGCAGGCATTATCAGCAGCAAATCCTACCACAGCCCCAAAGCTTAGTAAGGCTTTCGTGGACCCCGGATCCTATCACGGATCACGATCAAAGTTTGAGGAGTGGTGGACGAAAATCCAATCGTGGTTACATGAAAACGCCGCAGTGTTTCCACCAGCAAGCCAGAAAGCCGTAATCGCAGTCCTATCTCAGTTAGAAGGACAAAAGGCCGGAGGCTTTGCCCGAACGAAATTAGATCTCATCTCACAGGGAGGAACCTATACGTGGGCCACCCTAGTAACGGAGATCGAAGCCCTCTTTAGATCCGTAAATCAACAAGAATGGGCTAGAGTGAAATTGCAATCGCTAAAACAAGGAAAGATGCTGATAGATGACTGGATCATCAAGTTTATGGAATATGAACCTCAAACAGGAATGGATACGTCGCATCTTATCTCCATTATCGAAAAGAACGTTGATCAAAAGATCATTAACCGCATCCTTATGGAAGGACCCAGACCGGCAACAGTACTGGACTATTTGGAGAAATGCCAAGTTATTGGAACAAGGAGGCAACTCCTTTCTTTTATCCATAATGGGACAACCGCTAGACGGGACCCCTTTGCCATGGACGTAGACCGCATGGAAATGGCAGAAGAAGAACCGGAACTCGAAGATGAACAGGAAGCTGCTATGATCCGAAAAGGGAAAGCCCGTGTAGGAAAGAAGTTTAAAAAGACACGAGCACGGATCAGCACCTGCTTCAACTGTGGAAAACCAGGCCACTTTGCAAAAGAATGTCGACAGAGTTCGACCAAGTGCCCGGATTGCTCTTGGACAAAAGGAGAGCATAAACCCAATTGTGTACGAGTAAAAGCGCGATCCAATTGGTCAACGGATCATCAACCCGCCATGTCGTGGAGCAATGAAGAAGACATCCCCCGCGAATGTAAAGGAATGACAATGGAACAAGTAAGAGCGCTATTCCAATCCATGCCCTCAAGCTCGGGAAAAGCTTGAGCAGTCTGGAGGAGCTGAGCGACCACGCTGCTGAAAGAAGCTCAGACACACGCGCTATGTTATTAATTTCAGATGGATACAAACCCATGCCAGCTAATATCCAAGAAAAACCCCATCATATACAATCAATGGATATAGATATGCGACACCTTGCCATTGTTGCAGCAGAAATGAAAGAAGAATCAATAAAGAAGAGAGAGATCGAGTTACCGATCACCATCTATACTGAAAGCAGAAAAGAAGCCCTGGTCAGAGCCCTATTAGACTCAGGCTCGCACGTGACATTCATAGACCAGAAATGGGCAGAAGAAAACGAGATACCGCTAAAGCCATTACCCCGCCCAATCATCCTCTATAACGTGGATGGCACGAGGAACAGCGCCGGAACGCTGAAGCACTATGCATGCGTTGTAATGGAGTATGAGGGACATCGAGAAGAGATGAAGGCCGAGATTGCCAATCTTGGAAAGAACAAAGTGATCCTCGGATTCACGTGGCTAAAGCACCATAACCCGGAAATAGACTGGGAGAAGCAAACGGTACGGATGACAAGATGCCCAACCGAATGCGGAAACCCATTCCTACATCGCCTGAACCAAATAGAAAGAGCCGAAGCGCAGATTCTCGCAGAAATGCGCAGAGGACAGCAAGTAGACAAGAAACTTGCGGAACTAATGGATAAAAATAAACCACCAGAAGAACTCGTCCCAAAGGAGTACCACAAGTACCTCCACATGTTCTCAAAGAAAGAATCGGAACGAATGCCGATTCGAAAACCATGGGATCACGCTATAGACGTAAAGCCGGACTTTGTGCCGAAGAAGGGAAGATTGATACCCCTTGATCCCATACAGCAGAAAGAGGTTAGCGATTTCATAGATGACCAACTCTCGAAATGGTATATACGACCCTCTAAATCGCCTCAAACCTCACCAGTATTTTTCGTACCAAAGAAAGACGGTAGAAAACGAATGGTACAGGACTACCGCTACCTAAACGAATTCACCATTAAAAATAACTACCCCTTGCTGCTTATATCCCAACTCGTCGATAAACTAGCCAGAGCAAAACTCTTCACAAAGATGGATCTCCGATGGGGATATAACAACATACGAATCAAGGAAGGAGACGAATGGAAAGCCGCCTTTGTCTGCCACAGGGGATCATTCGAACCCCTAGTAATGTATTTTGGACTATGCAACTCCCCCGCAACCTTTCAAACAATGATGAACGAACTGTTCGCGGATATGGAGGACGTATGTGTCGTCTACATCGATGACATCATGATTTTCACAAAAGCCGATAACCAAAAGGAGCATGATCGAATCATACTCAAAGTTCTCGCACGCCTCGCTGAGAATGACCTATTCATAAAACCCGAAAAATGCTACTTCCGAGTAAAGCAAGTAGAGTTCCTCGGAATGATCATTACCGCCGAAGGAATTCAGATGGACGAAGAAAAGGTGAAAGCCATCAGGGAATGGCCAATGCCCACGAAAGTAAAGAATGTACGAAGCTTCCTTGGATTAGCCAACTTCTACCAAAGGTTCATAGAAGGCTATGCGCAGATCGCACGCCCCTTAAATGACCTGACAAAGAAGGACATCGTATTTGAATGGACGGAGCGACAGCAAAAGGCTTTTGAGGATCTAAAAGGAAGATTCACTACCGCCCCGATCCTTGCATACCCCGATATAGATAAGCAATTCCAACTCGAAACAGATGCATCGGACTTTGCTACTGGAGCAGTGCTATCCATAGAAAAAGAAGGAAAGTGGCATCCTGTCGTTTACTCCTCGCACTCCATGATGCCCGAAGAACGAAACTATCCTATCGCAGATAAAGAAATGCTCTCAGTCATACGAAGTCTAGAGCAATGGCGTCACTATCTAGAAGGAGCACGAGAAGAATTTGAAATATGGAATGACCATGCAAATCTCCAGTGGTTTATGAAGAGGCAGGACCTCAATAGAAGACAGGCGAGATGGGCCCAGTACCTGTCCCGCTTCCGCTTCAAATGGGTACATAAATCGGGAACCCAAATGGAAAAATCCGACGCCCTATCAAGGAGAGAAGACCACTCGGACAGAAAAGACGATGATAACAAAGGAATAACCATTATACCACAAGAAAAGATCCGTACAGTCCACCTCAGGACAGACGATGACGAAACGATTCAACAGATCAAGAATCTCGTACATAGATTAAAAGAAACCGAAGTGCAAAATCTAGAGAAGCGATATGAAGTCCATATGGAGCAAGAAGATTTGCTAGTGGACAAAGACGGAAAGATCTTCATACCGGATGACGAAGAACTCCAAATGGAGATACTACGGCTACATCACGACACGCCCGTAGCCAGACATCCAGGAGGAGAGAAAATGATAGAGTTAATACGTCGCAGCTACACATGGCCTGGAATGACGGCAAAGGTAAAAGATTACGTCGCCAGGTGTGACCTATGTGCACGACATAAAGGAGCTAATGCCCCGCCAGCCGGAAAGCTATTACCGCTCCCTATACCAGAAAAACCATGGGAAGATATCTCTGCCGACTTCATAACGGACTTACCCATTAGCCAAGGGCTAGATGCCATCCTGGTAGTCGTCGATCGATTCTCAAAAGAGGTAGAATTCATCCCATGCAAGAAAACCACCACGGCACTCCAAACTGCCCGCCTCTACCTAGACCACGTTTGGAAAGCGCACGGTCTACCCCAGACCATAACATCGGACCACGGACCGCAGTTCGCATCACAAGTAATGACAGACTTGTGCTGGAGATTAGGAATAAAGCCGAAGTTATCCACCGCCTTCCATCCCCAAACGGACAGACAGACGGAACGGATCAATCGAGATCTACAGCAGTTCCTTCAACTCTTCTGCTTCACGCAGCAGTCGAAGTGGACAGAATGGCTAGCTATTGCACAGTTCTCATACAATAGTAAAAGTCAAGCGTCGACAAGGACGTCGCCCTTCAGCATCACTTGCACGTATCAGCCACGAATGGGCTTTGAACGGTGTGCTACAAAGGCACCCACGGCTGAAGAACTATCGGATCATATAAAGAAGGTTTGGGAACAGACCCAGGAGAACCTAGCGAAGGCTCAGCGCCATATGAAGGACCAAGCAGATCGTCATAGATCAGAAACCCCGCCTTACCAGATCGGAGATCAGGTTTGGTTAGCCACAGAAAACCTAAAGTTGACCCGAGCATCAAAGAAGCTCACGGAACGATGGATCGGACCATATACCATAGTCCGCTTGGCCAGACCTAACGCAGTAGAGTTGCGCCTTCCCCGATCTATGAGAATCCACCCTACGGTTAACATATCCCGCATTAAACCTTACAAAGAACGGCTACCCGGACAGCCCGTGACCGAGCCCGGACCGGTACTGGTGACCGAAGAACGGGAGAACGAATGGGAAGTCGAGAAAGTAGTGGATAGTAGATGGGTTCGGAACCGCCTCCAGTTCCTGGTGCACTGGAAGGGCTACCCGGACGAGGAACGAACTTGGGAACCAGAAGCAAATCTCAAGCATGCGAAGCAGGCTATCGCGGACTTTTACAGCCACATGCCGAGTGCCCCTAGAAAGCTCTGCGTCGCCATACCCGACTTCTTTAACTTATTCAAGCATTGCGGATCGCCTATACCAGAAAAGCCTATGCATCTACTTCCGTTTGATCGCCTCGATCATCCGTAAATGGATTGCCCCAGGGGTGCGCCTGGGTTACCAACGCTCTTATTGTCGATCGAGCTCGGCTCTCGCAATGGACCGCATTCGTGCACACACCACCATGATCCACACCCACTTGTCCGACTTTCGTGCTCGCATCATCCGCCTACGCCTCTGCTCACCTATTTATATTCCTCCCTCACCTCCTCTCGAAACATTAGAAAACACCGAATCCGCTGGGGAAAATCCGGACACCATTTGGGATAATGAATGGGACCCCACACATCCGCTTGGAAATCATGCGGAACATTGGGCATTCATCTGGGATAATGCATCCGACTCCCATAGCATCCCTAACACCGCTTCTGTGTGGGGCGACGAGGACGATCATGAGTCCTTGCCGGATCTCATCTCCACACCGGATCCCGCTGACCCTCAATGGACGCCCGAGAATTGGCCGGGTCCCTGGGAATTGATTAGTGAGCCATGGCATGTGTGGCTCCCGGGTGCAATGCTGCCACTGGAAATGACGGAGGCGGTGCCCATTCCCAACCCGCTTCCCCCAATCCGTCCCAATTGCACACTCTGGCCAGCGCTGTACCATTGGCCGGATATCGGCCCCTCGAATCAATACCGTCCACAGATCACCCAGTGGCCACCACACATGAACATGCCACAGGAGCAGCGGGGATACCTCGCCTGGTACCTAGCGCATCTCACCTGGCCGGAGGAGCCACCTGAGGGTGAATAATTGGCTGTCAGGATGTCAGCTCATAGGAGGGGGGTAGTGTAACATTTCCTCAATTTCCTAGCTATTTCCTGATACTTAACGGACACTTATTTAGTTTCCTTTCCTATTTCTTCCATGTTCGCCACTTAGCTAAGGAGTTAGCAGATGCAGACTCGCGAACGAGTCTGGACCAGCCTAGGACAGGGACACATGGCTCAAGGCTATGACACCCTTGACGTCACCACCCCGGATCGACTCATGGGGGCTATGCATGGCTGTACGCTGCCAGCGCACACCTATCCATAATTAGCCCCTATGACTCGGACTGACTCAGAACGAGTACTCGATGACTCGTCCCCTAGTCCTAACTCGTCCATCTCTGCCCCAGTACTCCGCCTCATGTACCAATAGCAGATACACCATAGTATAGCCTCGTTAGCACGGACCAGGCACAGCCTTGTACAGTAGAGTATAAATACCAGGCTCGAAGCAAGACAAGACTCCCAGTCTTGTTCTCCTTCGATATTTCCCTCTCACACTTACCCGCTCGAACGCCCCTCTCAAGTGTCCAGCTCTTAAGTGAGTTAGGTCGTTTCACTCACCAGTGGTTTCGCACCTGCTGTACATCCTTGTGAAGAGACCCAGGATGATGTGGATTCAGGTGGGGTCTCTGGGATGAAGAAGAAATGGTTGAAGAAGGCCAAGAAACAGGTCATCACCATCAGAGGACTTGCATTGAGTCACACTTTGCCAGGCACTTTTGCTCGAGACCTTCCAGTTTCTGTTACTCCACAGCCCATTAAGTATATCACTCTTCCCAATGTATATGATGATGACGTCGCTGAATTCGATGTTGACGTTTCTGGCTGTTACATGATAGGAAGTATTGTTAAGTCCACTCATTCTCATTGGATGATTGACAGTGGA
>JBBPKX010000816.1:0-11763 GCA_038089435.1 Boletus austroedulis | reverse complement strand
TATGAGTCAAACGTCAATCCAAGGCAAAACACATCTCACAGAGTTTTCCATCGATCTCGACGAGAAAGGTGAGCGAGCATGGCATCTTCCGGTCGTCTACGATGACTGTCATTTCTGTAATGCGCCCAAGCACGTCTTGTGCAGAGAAGATGGCCCCTGTGAGCTCCTCTTCGCTCACCAGCGCGCCTTGAACGCGGATCGACGTGCTGATCGCAAGCATATTCTCAGTTGAGAGTCGGGACGGAAGTGTGGATAAAAACGCGTACCCGCGACGTTCGACGTAGCGTAGAATGGGACTACCATCCACGGAATCAAAGCCAACGATTTCGACGACATCCCCCATACGATACCGCCATAAGCCATCGCGCGTGGTGACCACGACTTCATAGCGAGGGCCAACTTTGACCTCGTGCTGCATACCGATGTAAGCGTGATACACAGACTTGGCGAGAAATATCATACAGCGAATGCCAAATTAGACGTGGTTTCTGGTCCTGACAGGTCAAGATATTCGATCGTGTCATCGTTGACTGCCTTGAACAGATTGAGATCGGTCGGACTGTAAGCAGTCCCGATATAGGCTTCGCTTGCGGTGAACCCCAGACTCGTCATACGAACGTCAGGACCGAGGTAGTGACGCATCTGTAACAGTGGTTACTTGGGCGTTCGACGAAGCAGACAACAAAACCTCGTACTTTGGGGACGACAAGGGCGAATGCACCGCTCGCAATGCCGATGACCACGTCAAGCCCTGGCCAGAGCTTTTTCAGCCATCCAGGTTGTTCACTTGCTTTTCCAATGGCGCGAACTTGGGCGGCCCTGTCCGGCTTCGCCGGGAACTTTGGCTGACCAAAAGGGAAAGAGTAAATACGTGTGGCATTGCAAAGGGTATAGCGTTACCTCGAGGTACTGGCGAACATGGCTAGTTCCTTCCCAGTCGGGTAAAACACCGGTCTCGATGCTGTGTACGAGCGAATCCCATTCCTCCTCCAAGCAGCGTATCATATCCACAAACATATATCCAAAGAGCGTGTTGATGGCCTCGAGCTGAGGGTCCGCAAGGGCAAATACGAGATGTACTAAAAGGAATGATCGATAGTCGACGATGAAACTGGCAGCTAACGGGGATGTCGCTCGGGGTGCTACGGCGAAAACGCGTGAGCGAGAGGAACGCGACACGAGGAGAGTAACGTACCAGTGAGAGTGATCCAAAAAGGATCTTTGTCTACATGTACTTTATTTTTCATGCGAATGGCGCCGCTCGACATGCATGAAACAGGGAAACGTGCGACCGAGGCGCCATCGTTGTCCATGACCTGGACGATTTCCTTATACGTGAGCGAGTAGACCATGCAGTTTTTGCCTCCTTGTGTCGAGACGGGATTAGCGTGATTTTCAACGTCTTGCAAAGACGATGTCGTGGCGTGATCGTACTTTGCAAAGAGTTTGCCTTTTTTGCTCGAGGTTGCGCTTGAACAAGCGACGAAGAAGGGTAGACCGGGGGAGAACATGTCTTTGATGTCATTTACGTTTGGGTTGGGAACGACCAGCTTGTTTACAAAGGGTTCGTAAGAGTCGTAGTTCGTGAAAGGGACCGTGGCGCGGAAGCGCTCCAGGAGAGAGACATCTTGAACGACACCATCCGAGTCGCCGAGTGCGTCCAGCGCGTTGCGGAAATGACTGAAAACGGGTGACTCGCGTACATAACGTGTACGCTTGTTCTTGGTTATGATACAAAAGAGCGTATTGTAAACACGCTCCCTGAGTCTGTCAGAGAGCTCGGGGGTGAGCGCGGGTATAATGGATGAGCCAGCCATCGGAGTGAGGGGGAAAGGATGTCCGAAAGAACGGGCTCCGTAGGGGCCCTTTATGTACAGGCCGGTGCAGTGCTGCCAGTGTCTGGTCAATGAGGATCAAGAGCCCAGTTGCTCCCGTAAGCCACAGCCTGTCTCCAGTCTCAAGTGTTAGACCGTTTCCATCATCACGCACCGCCGCATCTTGCACCCATTGGAATGAACTACGCCAGGAATAAGTGAAGGCAGACCGACTTTTAATCAGATTGGTTGAACGAATCACTCACTTGCCTGGTACTTGGAATGCCAAGTCGTTTTGCGCTGTTTTTGGTGTGGCGGACCAAACAATGCACAGACTGGCGCCACCGTCGTCGGTTCAACGACCCGCATCGCAATGTTGCCCGACCTACTCCCACCATACCCGTGCTCGCTTTTTCGTCGAATGACATGCAGGACTTAGTCGCATTGCCATGTCCCCAAGCCAGGGACCAAGTATGATCAAAGTTTACCAAACGTGCCATGACCGACAAGGCCTTGGATGCACTGGTCGCGCAGAATGATCTCTCTCAGACGGGACCGAAGTGCCAGAGACGTATGTAGCAACTAGTTCCCCGCCCAAGTCATGCTATGCAGCAGTTGCATGAATTACGAGTCCCTTGCACTCTGAACAGGTCGTCCCAACAGGGTTCTCATTCCCACATTGAACGTTCGTTCTCGGCAGATTTACAGCTGCATGGCATGGAAACAAGTCTGGGCAAGGCCAGACACATCCGTCATCCTGTTCCGTAGTTTCACTGAAACTTGTTTCAGGCTTGAGTCGGTACGCGCGGAGTTGTATATAAATATGACGTTCATCTGGTAAAATTAGCATCAGCTGCGGGCCGGGGGCGAATCTGGGTTGGCGAGTGTTGACACGCGGATGCGGCGTCGGTCTTTGTTCACGCGACTGTGAACGTGCGCAGTCGTCCTCGTCGAGCTCACCAACCTCGTTCCCAAGTGCCAGCAGGGCGATGACCTGGCAAGGGTCGTGAATCGTGATGGGGTGCCTGTGCATCAACTTTATGTGGTCGTATAAATATCGGTGACAACAAAGTTGCCAAGACGTCTCGTAATCGGAGATTGAAAGGACCCTTGGACTGGATTTCCAACTCGTCCGTTCGTCATGAACGACGACGACCCCCGTCGCTGGCTCAACGACGACCTCAACGCCGCCCTCGTCGTCGCAGCCACAACCCTCGCTGTCGCACTCACTTCTTGTCTCTGGCACCACGCTCGACACTCGAGAGAACAACAGCAGCCCCAATCCTTGCTTTCCACTACCTTTACCTCCTTGCGCACCTCGCTCGTGCCAGCGACCACGCAGCAGTCGCACGCCGTCTCCGTCCCACTCGACGAACAAGCGGACCGCAAGAGCACTCGCTCCAAAGAACGTCGTCGCAGAGGCAAGGATCCCTTTCGCGATCTCTTCAAGGGCGGGAAAAAGTCAAAGGCCTTGCTCAAAGCCATCAAGCTTGCTGACCACGACAACTCCCCTGACACCCTCTCCGTCCCGAGTATACCCCAGAACGACACTTCCACCTCTCGTTCTCAGTCGCCCGAGTCTGCTAGCGACATGGACCGTGTCGGCTCAGAATCGTGCGATGGCAGTGTGAGGAGCATGACTCCGAACGGCAACACGTCTTCCCCATCGGCTGTCCCATCGGCTGCGGACATCTCCGACCACGACTCTTTTCGAACAGACACACATTCCTTGCCTCTCCATTCAGCGACGACCACAGACGCGGAAGTGAAGGTCGGCGTAGCCATGGCCACCGCAATACATGCATCTGAGGATACTTCTTCATCTCCGCCCTTTGTTACAGCATCCTTTGACGTCCACATGCCTCAGTCGCGCGATTCCCAGGCCGTGTACACGAGTGGGAGTTGTGCTAAACTTGTCCGTGCCCGAACAAAGTTGCGCCTCTCGAGAATGGATCCGAACGCCAAACAACCCCCGTCGGCGTCCACACCATCCCCGCTGCCTGACAGCGTGGCAGGTTCACTTAATTCTCTCCAGCCGATCGTCCATTGTCCATCGCTATCTATAACCTCGTCCACGTGGGTGCCTATTCCTTGCGTTTACCTCTTGGATTCTATCTCGACCTGACCTAACTTAGTTACTCTACCGACGGTGTCGGACCATCGACGCCTACTAATTCCCGGGGGTCAACACCCCCACCACGATCGCTATCAACGTCCACGGACCCCGGTCAGAGGGGATCTAATGCGTCATTAGATGAGGGTGCACAAGCACAGCTCACGTCTATGCGCCATGCTCTCGAAGCAGCGCGTGTACGAGAAGATCAGTTGCGCATCGAGGCTGAGCAAGCGAGCAAAGAGTGTGATGAACTCCGTTGGGGATGGAACGAGGATGCAAGTGGATGGCGAAGGAGGGAGGCAGAGGTGACTAGCCACCCCTTTTTGGCACGCTCGAACTGACAAGCATCGTAGCTTCAAGCCCAAATACACTACCTGATGCAGCAGCTCCAGGCGTACACGGCCGTCGCGTCGTTTCAAGCTCAACAAGTCCCGTCTCCGTTTACTTCGCCAACATCGCCGCATGCACACGTGTCTCCACGTTTGCGACATCATCCTTTTCCTCCTCCGCCCGTGATTCAGACTCAGAACTCGGCGAGTGCGCCAGCGCATGTTCAGGCACTGCTCGCCTCTGCACCGGTGCTCGCTTCCCGCCCTCTGGGTGTTGCGCCTTACTCGGGAGCGGGCTTTGGGATGTCACCCTTGTTATGGTCTGGTATGGGATTGTGTGTTCCAAATCGGGATACAAAGCATGGTGGGCGGCGGACGCCTGATTCGTCCGCATCTGGATCATCCTCGGGAGACCGGCGGCGACGTGCCGGAAATGCCAAGAGCACCTCGGACGACTCGTCTCTAGGAGATTGGGACGGTATGGAGGATGGGTCGGGGGACGAAGATCAATGGGAGGAAGAAGAGGGGGATGTGTTTAGAAACAATGTGCTCGCGGACGCTATCCTGAAACGGCCCGAAAGTATCCGGGAGCTAAGTAGTCCTCGGAAGCGACCAAGTGGACATGCTGGCGTGCAAGGGGCGGGTGGTAGGGACAGGATGGACGCGCTCAAGGACCCAGCGTTGGGCGAGTCCAGTCTCACGGCCGCTCACTGACACTGTATCGCACTGCTCTCTGGAAAGTTACCCCTCATCACTGTAGTTTATTCGGTCATTTCACAGCCTTTCCTTTTATTGGTACATTTTCGTTTTAACAGTCAATAGGGACAGTCTCAATGGGAACATTTTTTTATATAGTATCATAGTTCCGGAGTGAGCCCGAGTGTTTGTAGCGCACTGGTTGAGATCCATCTGATTGCAGAAAGCTAGACAATGGTCGCCCGGTATTAAGTAGTGCACGTCACGAAGAAGCTGCACCCTCCTTTTGTTGCTGAGCCAGCATGCGTCTGCAAGCGTACTGAGATACGAGTCAAGAACGAGACTAGGAAAGACGCACTGCCTGGCCACCAGCACCATCTGCGCCTTGCGATCCCTCAGACTGGCCTCACGTTTCTCCGGCGTCTCTTCCCACTTTGCTTTCCCGCCTGCATCTGCGACGGCCAGGTCCGACGCCGTCTCCTCGGTGACCTTTTGTGAGAGATGGTAACGTTCGATGAGAGAAGGGGGACGCGCGGTAGTTGTCGTTGTGTTGTGGTGTGTCACGGGCGGTCGACGTGGGTTGCTACTCGGGCCGTCTGGGAGGGGGTACAACGTATAATAAGCTGGCGGGGGCTAAACGCCGTGAGTCTGTGCAGCAACCAAGAGCGAGGTGAGAACGCACCGGATCTAGAAAACCGCGTTCGAGAATCTTGTTCGAGGTGAGCTCGACGTTGCCTGTGCGCAAGAGGTCGAAGCGGATGTTGTCACTGAAGTGTGAACAAGGTGTGTGTGCGTGGGTCGTAGAGGGTCGGGGGTGGTGCGCACCTCGGAATGTCGGGGAACATGGCGTGGATTTGGTCGACCTGACAAGGGGGTGAGTTGGGTGTGATGACGCGGTGAGTGGGTGGGTTTGGTACCATGTCTTGGGTGACGTGCTTGGGTCTGAAGCCGAGTGTGGCCGTGGCGGACGAGGACGGTGTGGAACCTGTGCGAGAGTGAGCACGACGAGGAAGGGGAGGAGGAGGAGGAATACCTGAGGTGGCCCATCGAAAGAGAAAGACGATGACGGCGAACGCGACGAGGACGTTGACGACTTCGCTCATGGTGGACGTGCGAAACCAAGTGTTGTGTCCTACTTGCCATGATCCGACTCGCCTTGCTCATCTGTGACGATCTCATTCCACCCCTCAAGGCCATCCACGGCGACTACACGCCCGTGTTCCACACCCTCTTGTCCGCATCGCTCGCACGGACCACGTCGGGTGCGGGTCGTCGTCGCCATCGTCATCGCTCTGGATCACTGATGCGTGCTCTGCAGACGTCACGTTTACCCTCGATGGCTACGATGTCGTCCAGGACATGGCCTACCCTTTGGACAGCGTCCACTATGACGGGCTCTTGATCAGCGGCTCTCGTTCGTCTCTCTCCCTCTCTCTCCCCGGTCACAGCGTCGAGCGTCTATTGCAGGGGCGTCCGCTTACGAAGACGTCGAATGGATCAACACGTTGGTCGCCTACGTCAAGCGCATCCTCACCGAGAAACTCGCCATGAAGCTCTTCGGTACCCGCGTTCTGTCACCGTCCGTGCGTGACCTGACCCGATGATCCAGGCATCTGCTTCGGCCATCAAATCATCGCCAGGGCCCTCGGTGGGTCCTGCGTACGAAATCACACCTGGGAAGTCGCCGTGACGACCATGCAGCTCACCCCCCTCGGCAATGCCATCTTTGGTTCTGATACTCTCGTGCGTGCCCCCTTCCCCACGTTGATGTAAGTGTGGATGCTGACACGTGCGTGCCCGCCCCGCAGGACCTCCAACAATCGCACGTGGACCACGTCCCGACGCTCCCACCCAACGCCCATCTCCTCGGGTCGACCGAGGTCACGCCCAACCATGGCATGGTGCTCTTCGACCCCGCCTCGGCGCCTCTGCCCGCAGATCTCGCTTCGGGCGGTGTGCCGCTGACGTCTATCCATGTGTTGACCGTGCAGGGGCATCCCGAGTTTACAGCGTCAATCATGACGGCGTCGTTCGAGAGGCGCGTCAGCATGGGGGTGTTTGACGAGGCGTTGGTCAAGGATGCACGCGCGCGGTTGGGGGGGATACCCGAGAGACGTCATCATCATCCGGACGGTCTGCCGTGTGATGGCATCGGCAAGGTAGGAAAGGTCATATGGGGTGTGTTGGGGGTGGTCTAGAGCGTCACGCGCTCCGTCTACGACGACCGATATCACCCCTCACGATACGTCGACACATGTTCACAGATGACTTGCGCCGCTCAATCTCTGCCCCAGTGGGAAACTGGAGATACCTTGTGATCACTCCCCAGATCACCCTTTAACTAGCCCCCGAAATAACGTTGAGGAACGTGTCAAATGCACAATTAAAAACCTTGTCTGACTGGCTGCACGTAAATTGCGCCTCGGTCTTATCTCGGCTGTATTTTTCAAGAAAAATGTAGATTCCGTGAGTGCTGGTGACCTCAGGTTCGCCTTGTTTCTCGATTCCAACCGTGCACCACCATGCGTACCGTTCGCCTGGGATTGTTACTTTGCGATGAGATATACATGTCATCATCTGCCATCGAAGGCGCCCGGGGTGACTACACGGATATTTTTCGCCAATTCTTGTCTGCATCCCTCCGACAGATCACCACAGGTGAGCATGTGTCTGCCACAGATCGTGTTGTCTTTGATCTTAGATGATCCACAGAGGTCGCCTTTACCCTCGATGTCTACGATGTCGTCCACGATCTGGCGTACCCGCCCGATGATGTCGATTACGACGGTATCTTGATCAGCGGTTCCCGTTTGTCCCATCTGTTCTCTGCCTCGTCATTCCGAGTGACTTTTTTTTCGCAGGTGCATCCGCCAACGATAAGTTCCCGTGGGTGATCAAGTTGCTCGCCTACATAAAGCGTATCGTCGCCGATCGACCCTCCCTTAAGCTCTTTGGTAGATTGGCCCACATTCTCCTCGTCGTTTCCCTCCCTCATCTCATCTAGGCATCTGTTTTGGCCATCAAGTCATCTGCAAGGCCCTCGGATGCACTGTCGAGCAAGGCAACTGGGAGGCCTCCGTGACCCCCATTCGTCTCACCCCGATCGGCAAGGCGCTCTTTCACACCAATTCACTCGTGCGTGTCAACTTGTACTCGTGTGTGCGTCGTTGTGACATGGGGGCGCGTGTACGGAACAGCGTCTCCAAGTGATGCGCCATGACGTGGTCGTGGGGTGTCCGCCGCACGCATACGTCCTCGGATCGACGGACTTGACGGCCAACCAGGGCATCGTGCTCTTTGCACCCGGGTCGCCATTCGCACGGCGGCGGGCGGCGTTTGAGTCGCCATGGACAGCGACAGCGAGCTGGGCGTCGGCGTCGGACACACGGGTCCCGCTCACGGCCATCCAAGTGTTGACGTTCCAAGGCCACGTCGAGTTTACGGAACCGGTCGTGCGGGCGTTGTTGCCCGAGTTTGCGGACGCGTTGGGCAGTGCGTTGGTCGAGGACGTGTTGAGGCGTGTTGGATGGCCGACGGATGCGACGGATAGCGTTGGGAGGGTGGTGTGGGGGATGTTGGGGGTCACGCGGGTCGGTGCGACTGCGGTGCGAGCGAGGTTGTGATAGTTTGAATTCTACTCAACCTCGAAGGTAATGATTTACCCAGCTGATTGTGATAGTTGAGGGGCTTACTCAGCATACACTCAGACAGGGGTCCTTGCCTGGCACTGGGTTTTCTTGAACCATGTCATCTACCATCACCTTGAACTATTATTACTGGTCATATGGCGAACTCTGTCCCTTCAGAATTAATGTACCATCTGATATGGTTGTCGACCATTGCAAGACACTCATCTTGCAAGAAAGAAGGATCGAGTCAAGGTGCTGCCACCTCTACAAGGTCCCTCAAGACCATCCCGTACTTTTGAATGATCTGGGAGCACTGTCCAGTATATCGGATCTCGGTCAGCTGTTGCTTGTCTTCAAATCAATGCAAGAGCTTTTCGGGCTAGAACCTGAGCAGGACCGGCTTCATCTAGTGCTCGTCGACGAAGGTGCATGTCAGTCGTGAGTGGAGTGCAACGGCATTCACGCTTTGAATCGACAGACATTCCTTTGCCCGTCTGGTTTTGGATTCCCAGCTTGGATCAACTCTTCCTTCTCAATCTGGAGGATATGAACACCACGCGTTCTCTCCTCGAAACAATCAGAGCAAAGTTCCCAGATTTGGAGAAGGAAACTTTGGCTCTCTACAAAACACCCTTCAAAAACGCTCAGGATTTACGGGATATGACAAAGGGCCAAAAGCTTGTCCTCGTTGACTCTCCGTTCTCGCTGTTTGCTGATACACCCGTCACCATGCATCCATGTTTCACTGTGGAAGTAGTTGGTCAAGGTGAGCATGCTCGTGCACAAAGTGATGTACGATGATCATAGCACTGCAGAACAAAAGCATCTCCTTTGGGACCCTGTCGAAAGAGCTACCAAGAAACGGACGGCGCGAGGCGTGTCTCCATCCTCAATGACTTCCACCATATATCACTCCGTGCAAGGCGCAAGTGAAAAGCGCATATTCGACTACCGCAGGACTGTCAATTACAAAGGTAGTTTTCCTGATGAAGACCTCCCGCCTATCGAGGTTCTATTCGACGGGTTCGGCCGGTTTCTCGACATTTGGCGCAGTGTCAATACGCGCAGCTTCAAACCCACATCGGAAACTCTCGACGCGAAGGTTGATAAGCTTGTGAACGCCATGTCCAAAGTTTACCAGGATGAGAGCGTAAGATGTGGCAAGGGGATTCAGCACTTGAACAGTATATTCCCATCTTTCGGCCTTCGTAGCAACATACGGCCATCAGGTTTTCCTGTCGATTCCGAAATGAGAACTGATGGTCACTCTCTCTACGGACCCTATTACCTCCCCTGCATCCTTGTGGAGTTCAAGAACGAGAACGAAGGGTCTAAAGCGATGCCTACTTTCAAGATGCTTGCATATTATGACCGCCTAGTCAAGTATATTGGCAAGATGAAACCAGATTTTGTCATGGGGTCAAGATTGCCAGCACTCGGAATAACTATTCTTGGTATGTTTATCATTTCCTTTGACTCTACTCAATATTGACCGTATCAGGTCCCATTATCACGTTTTTCGGTCTGGCATATGTCGGCTCGGCCGTTTGTGTACCTCTCACGACTAGCCTCTGGTGTCTTCCCGTCAATTGTGGTGGCAGTGATTACTGCCAGTTATACACTGCGTTCAACGCCGCATCTGTCCTTCTTGGACGTATCGAAGAAGAGGCACGGCGGCTCACTGATTGTTCCCCTCCACGCATTGAGCACCCTTTCTACCCTCAGCTTAACAAACTGACGGGATACCACGATCCTTCCTCGCGCTCATTATCCACAGGCAGTAGTAATTCTTCCCAGTACATCGACATCCAAATCACTGGATTCATAGCAAAGGACCTTCATCGGCATGTCTACAAAGCGTCTTCATCAAGTGGTGAACTCGTCATCAAGCTCACGCGTTCTTATTCGCTGGAACTCCACGCATTTTGTGCTCGTAAATGTTATGCTCCCAAGCTGTATGCCTACCAAAAACTCCCGGGAGGTTTCATTGCTGTTGCGATGGCGTACATGGAGGGTGACCCTCTTGAGTCCTCGTCAAAGACCCTTATCGCCAGTGCAGCCCTTTGCGACAAGTGGACGAGTGGCTTGCAAGAGATTGTCAAAGAGATGCACGACGCGGGGTACGTTCATGGCGATTTGCGACCTCCAAACATCTTGCGTGTTAGAGATGGGAACAGGCTCATGTTGTTAGATTTCGATTGGGGCGGCAAGATGGGAGAGGCACGTTATCCACACACGCGTCTCCACCCACAGCTCAAGATGGGACGTGACATGACATGTCTGGAGATCACCAAGGCCGATGACGAGCGTGTTTTGAAAGGAACATTGGAGTACATAAATGAAAGGATCGCTGTTTAATGTACAAGCCTGTATAGGCTAATAGTGTGGATTCGTGAACGAGTGCGTCACAGCTGTTCTTTGTCAAGTCGAATCTTACCATTCTCATCTTGACAAATTTGACCTTGTCTTTTATGGATGTGGATTTACTTGAATCCACCAGCGTCGTAGAATTGTTTTGCATAGTATTATCATTGGGTAAGGTTTAGACCGCAAAGGTGATGTCGCTGCATCGGAACTAACAGGCTTCAAGCTTCAGCGCCAACACACGTGTGATCAAGATCTTGTACCGTCGTTGCATTAGCGTATCGTCCGATGTCAAGCACTGCTCGTGTATGTAGCTGAACCTGAAGCACGTCTACATCTCGAATGATGATGCGTATGGGCAGCCAGGTCATACACCACCGAAGCGATTTGTAATTCTACATTCTTCTAGGCTTTACACACCCATTGCTCTTCGACATGGCCTCGATCCCTCTCAGTGCTTCCCACCATGCCACGGTTCCTGACACCAACATCGAGCCATACGGCAGTCTCCTTCTCCATGACGCAGTCCTCGATCCATTTACACAAGACATGCTCATCGCCATCCGAGTGTGGCTGTATGGACCCCTTTCTATCGTGCCCATGAACTATTATCATGGCATCCTCCACCTCAATACCATGCGCAATGCGCATCACGCGTGATCAAGAAGTCGGCACGATCACATTCCAATTTCGGGGTGACTTTCCCCGAGTGAAGGTTATGGATCCTTTGTTCAACGGCACTGGCCGGGCATTTAATTCGTACTCTTGTATAGCCATCGCAGGACTCGACTATGATTTGTACGCGTGTGGCGACA
>JBBPKX010000815.1:0-11778 GCA_038089435.1 Boletus austroedulis | reverse complement strand
GCCAATTCTCTGGAGTCCACTCAAGATCAGCGGGATCAGGGGTGGCGATGAGATCTGGCATCGATTGGTAGTCATCATCGTTGTCCCCCCACACGGACACTGTATTGGGGATGCTGTGGGAGTCGCTACCATTATCCCATAGAAACACCCAATGTTCCACGTGGTTTCTGAGTGGGTGTGTCGGGTCCCAATTGTTGTCCCAAGGGGCGGAAGGGTCTTCTTCGTCATTTTTGGGGTTTTTGGTGATAGGTGCAGAAGGGATATAAATAGGGGAGCGGAGCTGAAGACAGGTGATACGTGCGAGAAATGTGGAGAGGTGGCTGTGGATGCGGTCCATTGCGAGAGCTAGGCTCGATCGACAATAAGAGCATTGATAACCCAGGCGTACCCCTGGGGCGATCTGCTATGGATGATCGAGGCAATCAAACAGCAGCAGATGCATAGGCTTTTCTGGAATAGGAGATCTGCAGTGCTTAAATAAATTAAAGAAATCTGGTATCGCAACACGGAGTTTTCGTGGGGCGCTAGGCGTTCGCTTATAGAAGTCCGTGATAGCCTGCTTCATGTGCTCGAGGTTAGCCTCTGGCTCCCAAGTTCGTTCCTCATCTGGGTAGCCCTTCCAATGCACCAGGAATTGGAGGTGGTTTCTAACCCATCTACTATCCACTACTTTCTCAACTTCCCATTCATTCTCCCGTTCTTCGGTCACTAGTACCGGTCCAGGTTCAGTTACCGTTTGTCCAGGTAGTCGTTCTTTATAGGGTTTAATGCAGGATATGTTGACCGTAGGGTGGATCCTCATTGATCGGGGAAGATGCAGTTCTACTGCATTGGGTCCAGCCAAGCAGACTATGGTATACAGTCCAATCCATCACTCTGTGAGCTTTTTCGATGCTCTGGTCAACTTTAGATTTTCCGTAGCTAACCAAACCTGATCTCTGATCTGGTAAGGTGGGGTATTCGATCTATGATGATCTGCTTGTTCTTTCATATGGCGCTGAGCCTTCACTAGATTCTCCTGGGTTTGTTCCCAAACTTTCTTTATATGATCCGATAGTTCTTCAGCCGCGGGTGCTTTCGTTGTGCACCGTTCAAAGCCCATCCAGGGCTGATAGGTATGCGTGATGCTGAAGGGCGACGCTCCTGTCGACGCTTGACTTTTACTATTATATGAGAACTGTGCGATGGCTAGCCATTCCATCCATTTCGACTGCTGCGAGAAGCAGAAGAGTCAGAGGAATTGCTGCAGATCCTGGTTGATTCGTTCCGTCTGCCCATCCGTTTGGGGATGAAAGGTGGTGGATAATTTCGGCTTTATTCCTAATCTCCGGCACAAGTCTGTCATCACCTGTGATGCGAATTGCGGTCCACGATCCGACGTTATAGTCCTGGGTAAGCTGTGCGCTTTCCAGACGTAATCTAGGTAGAGGCGAGCGGTCTGTAGTGCCGTGGTGGTTTTCTTACATGGGATGAATTCTACCTCTTTTGAGAATCAATCTACGACCACCAAGATGGCGTCTAGCCCTTGGCTCGTTGGCAGATCTGTTATGAAGTCGGCGGAGATATCCTCCCATGGTTTTTCTGGTATGGGGAGTGGTAATAGCTTTCCGGCTGGCGGGACGTTAGCTCCTTTATGTTGTGCGCATAGGTTGCATCTGGTGACGTAGTCTTTTATCTTTGTCGTCATTCCTGGCCATGTGTAGCTGCGATGTACTAACTCTATTGTTTTCTCTCCTCCTGGATGTCCAGCTACAGGCGTATTGTGATGTAGGCGTAGTATCTCCATTTGGAGTTCTTCGTCATCCGGTACAAAGATCTTTCCGTTTTTGTCCACTAGCAAATCTTCTTGCTCCATATGGACTTCATATCGTTTTTCTAAATTTTGCACTTTGGTTTCTTTTAATCTATATACAAGATTCTTGATCTGCTGGATTATTTCGTCGTCATCCATTTTTAGCTGGATTGTATGAATCTTCTCATGAGGAATCATGGTTACTCCTTTGTTATCCTCATCTTTTCCATCCAAGTGGTCTTCCCTTCTAGAGAGGGCATCAGGTTTTCCCATCTGAGTTCCTACTTTATGAACCCATTTGAAGCAAAAGCAGGATAGGTACTGAGCCCATCTGGCTTGTCTCCTATTGAGGTCCTGCCTCTTCATAAACCATTGAAGGTTTGCGTGGTCATTCCAGATCTCGAACTCTTCTCTCACTCCTTCTAGGTAGTGATGCCATTGCTCCAAGCTTTGTATAACAGAGAGCATTTCTTTATCAGTGATAGGGTAGTTTCGTTGTTCTGGCATCATGGAGTGTGAGGAATAAGTGACGGGGTGCCACTTTCCTTCCTTTTCTATGGATAGCACTGCTCCAATCGCAAAGTCCGATGTGTCCATTTCGAGGCAGAATCGCTTATCTATATCAGGATATGCGAGGATAGGGGCAGTGGTAAATCTTCCTTTTAGATCGTTGAAGGCCTTCTGTTGGCGTTCCATCCAATCAAACATGACATCCTTCTTTGTTAGATCATTGAGCAGACATGCAATCTGCGCATATCCTTCTATGAACCTTCGGTAGAAGTTGGCTAATCCAAGGAAGCTTTGTACGTTTCTTACTTTAGTAGGCGTTGGCCATTCCCTGATGGCTTTAACCTTTTCTTCATCCATCTGAATTCCTTCGGAGGTAACAATCATTCCTAGGAACTCCACTTGTTTCACTCAGAAGCAGCATTTTTCCGGTTTTATGAATAGGTCATTTTCGGCGAGTCGTGCGAGCACTTTGAGTACAATTCAATCGTGCTCCTTCTGGTTATCTGTTTTGGTGAAAATCATGATGTCATCGATGTAGACAACACATACGTCCTCCATGTCCATGAACAATTCATTCATCATCATTTGAAAGGTTGCGGGGGAGTTGCATAGTCCAAAATACATCACTAGAGGTTTGAATGATCCTCTGTGACAGATGAAGGCGGCCTTCCATTTGTCTCCTTCTTTGATTCATACATTATTGTATCCCCATCAGAGGTCCATCTTCGTAAAGAGTTTCGCTCTGGCTAATTTATCGACGAGCTGGGATATAAGTGGCAGGGGATAGTTATTCTTTATCATGAATTTGTTTAGGTAATGGTAATCCTGTACCATTTGTTTTCTTCCATCCTTCTTCGGTACAAAGAACACGGGTGAGGTCTGGGGCGATTTGGAGGGTCGAATATACCCTTTTGAGAGTTGATCGTCTATGAAATCACTGACCTCTTTCTGCTGTATGGGATCAAGGGGTATCAATCTTCCTTTCTTCAGCACAAAGTCCAGCTTTAGGTCTATGGCGTGATCCCATGGCTTTCTAATCGGCATTCATTCCGATTCCTTCTTTGAGAACACATGGAGATGTCGGTGATACTCCTTCGGAACGAGCTCTTCTGGTGTTTTATTCTTATCCATCAATTCCGCAAGCTTTTTGTCTACTTGCTGCCCTTTGCGCATTTCCGCAAGGGTTTGCACATCGGCTCTTTCAATTTTGTTTAGGTGATGTAGAAATGGGGTCCTGCATTTGGTCGGGCATCTCGTCATCCATACCATTTGCTTTTCCCAGTCTATTTCCGGGTTGTGGTGCTTTAGCCATGTAAATCCAAGGATTACTTTATTTTTCCCAAGATTGGCGATCTCAGCTTTCATCTCTTCTTGATGTCTGTCATACTCCATCACGACGTGGGCATAGTGCTTTAGCGTTCCGGCGCTATTCCTAGTGCTGTCAGTGTTGTAGAGGATAATCGGGTGAGGTAACGGCTTTAGCGGTATATCGTTTTCTTCAGCCCATTTCTGATCTATGAATGTCACGTGTGAGCTTGAGTCTAATAAGGCTCTTACTGACGCTTCTTTTCCATTTTCGGTATAGATAGTGATTGGTAACTCGATCTCTCTTTTTCTTATGGGTTCTTCTCTTATTTCAGCCGTGATGGTGGCAAGGTGGCGTATGTCGATGTCTGTGGGTTTTATGTTTCTGGGGTGCTCCTGAATAAAGGCTGGCATGGGTTTGTATCCGTTGGCTATCAATGTCATTGCACGCGCATCCGAGCTTCTTTCGGCAGAGTGGTTGCTCAGTTCCTCCAGACTGCTCAAGCTTTTCCTGAGCTCGAGGGCATGGATTGGAATAGCGCTTTCACCTATTCCATTGTCATTCCTTTACAAGCACGTGGAATGTCTTCTTCATCACTCCATGACATCGCAGGTTCTGCGTTCATCATCCAGTTAGTTCGCGCTTTCACTCTTACACAGTTTGGCTTGTGTTCTCCCTTTGTCCAAGAGCAATCCGGGCATTTTGTCGATCCTTGTCGACATTCCTTCATGAAGTGTCCAGGCTTTCCACAATTAAAGCAGGTACTAATCCGCGCTTGCATCTTCTTGTATTTCTTTCCTATGCATGCTTTCCCTTTTTGGATCATGGCCGCTTCCTGATCTTCTTCGAACTCCGGTTCTTCTTCTTCCCTTTCTAGGCAATCTACATCCATGGCAAAGGGATCCTGTCTGGCGGTTGTCCCATTATGGATGAAGGAAAGGAGCTGTCTTCCTGTTCCGATAACTCTGCATTTCTCCAGATAGTCCAGTACTGTTGCCAGCCTGGGTCCTTCCATAAGGATGCGGTTAATGATCTTCTGATCTACATTCTTTTCGATAATGGAGATAAGATGCGAGGTGTCCATTCCTGTTTGGGGTTCATACTCCATAAATTTGATGATCCAGTCATCTATCGGCATCTTTCCCTGTTTTAGCGATTGCAATTTCGCTCTAGCCCATTCTTGTTGATTTACAGATCTAAAGAGGGCTTCGATCTCCGTTACTAGGGTGGCCCAAGTATAGGTTCCTCCCTGTGAGATGAGATCTAACTTCATCCAGGCAAAGCCTCCGGCCTTCTGTCCTTCTAACTGAGATAGGACTGCGATTATGGCCTTCTGGCTTGCTGGCGGAAACACTGCGGCATTTTCATGTAACCATGATTGGATCTTCATCCACCATTCTTCAAACTTTGATCGTGATCCGTTATAGGATCCAGGGTCCATGAAGGCTTTACTAAGCTTCGGCGCTGTGGTGGGGTTTGCTGCTGATAACACCTGCAGGGCGGTGATTTGAGTAGTTGCTTGGTTAATCTGATTTTCTAATGCTGCGATGGTCACTGCTTGCCTCCTGGTAGTAGTGTTACTTTGGGCGAGTGCTGCCTGAGCATCGTCGTGTCTTTCCATAAGATGATCAAATAAATTAAGGAGGTCATTAGCTCAGGTGGCATTGATCTGTATCGCCTGGAGATTGGCTACGAAGGCCTGGCGATCAAAGGGATGACTCATCACTGTCTATTGGAAATGGAGTTGCTCTTCTGACGGGTCTCGGGATGTATGGAGTCTGCTCCGAGATCTGATCGTCAAGTTGTCGTAAATGCAAGAGCATTCTTTTGGCTGCCTCCTGAGTTCTCCTTGTTGCCCTAGCGGCTAGCGTTCTTTCTCTAGCAAGAATGTAGCAGTGGCGAAAGGCTCTCCTTCTTTCTGCTGGACTCTGTCCGATAGTATACCTAGGTGTAGGCTCAATTCCTTCGTCTCTAGGTATCGGTCCTCGATATGGTCCTTCATTGGAGTCTGAACTTTCAGGGTTCTCTCTCCTTTCTTCTTCGATTAGATGTGATGGCACTTCTTCAATTACGTGCTCTTCTCTCGGTGGGATCGGGATGGGTTCCTCTACTATTTGATATTGCACATATAGTAGCCTAATATGGATAGTAACGATGAGGTTGCCTAAGTGTCGAGTGGGGTCAGAGAGGAGTAATGATATCACGAGCAAGAGGCTCGTGAGGGCGAAACCAACGGAGGTGAGGAGCAGGATGAGGAGGGTGGGGAGTAGGAGCTCTCTCTCTAATTCTAATTCGCTCCTGGATGTTTGCACGCACCACATGAACCCGTTGTCTGAGTTCGGCTGCTCTGGCGGCGTTCCTGTCTCTCTCCTCAGCAAGGTGAATCCCCTCCTGAATAAGATCATTAATCTCCCGTTGTAGCCTCTCTCTAGTCACACGTCAAAGTCCGCTTGCCTCAGTTGTCAATCCACGACGTCTGTCCCTGGTTATGTGAGACCAGTCTACTGGTTCTGTGAGGAGCGGGGCTGGGCAGTCAGGGGTAGAGGGGCGGTAGGGCGGTGTGCCTTCTTCGTGCTGGAATGGGACTACGATATCCCTGTATAGGTCTTCTTCGTTCTCGACTAATGTGGATGGTGCGTCGTCCAGGCCTAGGGTGCTTCTGTCCCTGGCGGTCCTTAAACCTTCGTCTAAACTAGTACAGTAGTCAGATAACTCTTCCGACTCTTCCGATCTCCTTTTGGCTACTTCTCTTTCCTCCGCTTCTGACTCCAGATAGAGTAGCTGTAGGGGGCTTTGTGAGCTTCTGATGCGATTCCCCTATGGATAAGGCGGAATGCCATTACTTTACCTGTAGGTCCTCTTCGTCTTCTACTTTTAACTCTACTGGCCAATCTGGTATGAGGTCTTCAAGGGTTATGGTGGACGGTCCGGCCCTTGCTACTGGGTCAGGGAAGCCTCTGGTTCTGGTGAGGGAGTATTCGAGTAAGTCTTCTATGCGGTAGTACAACACTTGTCCTGTGTTCAGTACTCCAGACGATCGCGAGTGGGGTGCCTACTGGTTAACCCTGGGTTCTTTGGTTGACTTGTGATCTTCCGGTGGGTAGCTAGTCTGGTGGGTAAAGGTCAGTCTTGTTCTAATGAAACGACCTAACTCACTTAAGAGCTGGATGCTTGAGGGGGGCGTTCAAGCGGGTAAGTGTGTGAGGGAAATATCGAAGGAGAACAAGACTGGGGTCTTGTTCTGCTTTGAGCCTGGTATTTATACTCTACTATTACAAGGCTGTGCCTGGTCCGTGCTAGCAAGGCTATACTACGAGATTTATGCTACTGGTACATGGGGCAGAGCACCAGGGCAGAGATGCACTAACTAGGACGAGGGAACGAGTCATCTGGAATCCACTCAAGTCAGTCCAAGTCATAGGGGCTAATTATGGATAGGTGTGCACTGGCAGCGCATAGCCATGCCTAGCCTTTACGACATGTTCCGGGGTAATGATGTCAAGGGTTCGCATAGCCTTGAGCTGTGCTACCTTGGTCTGGACTGCTCTAGATCCATCGTCAAGTGCGAGCCTGCTAACCCCTTAGCTAAGAGGCAAACACAGAAGAAAATAGAAAGAGAATTAAATAAGTGTCTGTTGAGTATCGGAGAATAGATAGGAAAATGAGGAAATGTTACAAGTAGAGGAAGTAGGCGGAGCTTGTAGAGAACTTACAAGTGGAGTAGGCAAGTAAGTGTGTGAAGTAGTGGGCACTGAGAGTATTCAAAGTGCAAGAGGCAAGATGACTTGTTAACCTAGAGAGCGAGATACTCAAGCTCTCTTATATAGACTACTGGACTGTTTGTCCATGTATGTACTCTATCTATAAAGAGATAGGAATAACACATGATAAGAGATAAGGAAAGTAAGCTGGAATGACTCATCAGCCTTATCTGAGAGAATAGCTATCTATTGAGAGTCAGAACTCAGTCGTCGTGATCAATGGACTTATATTGGGTATTTACCTATCAAGAGTCAGAACTACATACACATTAGCTCGAGTAGGTAAATAGGATGTAAAGGTAACTCACCTCAGTCGTCGTGATCAACGGACTGAGGTGTTCAACAAAGAACAAGCAGCTTATATATGAAAAGGATTGTATAGTATTAAAAAGGGGATAAGTGGTCTTACACAGATCTGGGGACATGGCTGAGCAAATGACTAAGTATGCGAGACAATCAATGTGCCCTTGGAATGTAGAAGCTGTGTATTTACAAAGAAGAACATACACAAGCATTTAGCAGGTGTGCACCGCATGCACACCGGTTATCCGGTCAGTCCAACATTGTGGCTGCATGCATGATTGCTAGTTTCAACACTCCCCCTCAAGCCATGCACAGTCCAAGTTTGATAGCAAAGTGTTTGACCTTTGGAGAGGGGAGCACTTTAGTAAGAGTGTTGGCGACCATGTCATTAGTGGGACAGAATACAAGACGGATTTTGCCATCCTCGATTATCCATCAGATAAAATGGAAATGGATGTCGATGTGTTTAGTATGTGCATGATACTGGTGGTCTTTGGCAAGTGCTATGGCTGATTGGTTGTCTGAAAAGAGAGTGATGGGAGCATCAAGAGGAGCAAGAATTTCACTGATGAATAAGCGCAGCCATAGCATCTCTTTTGTGGCATGTGTTGCAGCAATGTACTTGCTTTCGGTCATTGAGAGCGATACAATTTCTTGTTTCTTCGATGCCCAGGATATGGCGCTGCCATCAATTAGGAAGGCATATCCCAATACAGCTTTATGATCTTCAGCCATGCTGCCATCTGCATCTGTGTATCCTTCCAGCAGCTTGGTTGTTCCTCCATATGTTAGGCATAGATCCTTCGTCCCTATTAGGTACCTGTAAATTCATCATACAGCCTCCCAGTGAGGTGGTCCAGGGTTGCTCAAGAAACACAAGATGGTTGATACGGCATAAGTGTTGAAGTAGTCAACACCTGGTACCTGTGAAAAACCTTGTGCGACAAGCTGTGCTTTGTACCTGACAATATTTCCTGCAGCGTCTTTCTTTGCACAGAATACCCATTTTGATCCAATGATGTTTGCACCTGCAGGTGGGTCGACAAGTTCCCAGGTGCCAGCCTTCTCAAGTGTTTCTAGTTCTTCACATATCCCTTGCTCCCACTGTGGCCAGTCAGGACAGCATTTTGCCTCTGCAAGTGAGGTGGGTTCGAGTGCTTCAGCTTCAGCGATGGTCTCATTTAGCATGAGAACAAGTTCAACATCATTGTCATGGTCGATTGTGGCAAGCGTTTGGTCAGCCATTCCCTCCCCCTCAAGTATAGCAGGGCTGCTGCTGGTTTCAGGGTTTTCAATAACTGGATCAGGAAGTTGGATGCTGCGAGGTGGAGTGGGATCAGCCACTTTTCCATTGATAATATCGAGGATGTGCTGGCTGGGCTGACAAGTGTGTTTTGGACGAGATGTAGTGATGGGATCAGGAGCATGCAGAATGATGGTGGCTTTTGTGGTGGCTGGGGGTTGTGATGGAGATGGGCTGGCAATATTAGCACTACAGGGCTGGGGGTTGCTTACATACGCAAGCGTGACATCGCTCATATGAGTTCCTTCTTGCTTCCCCTCAATGTCACACTGCATTGGTTCCCAATAGATATTGTGCTCGACAGTTACAGTCCGCTTGGATGGCCAATATACACAGTGAGTGTTCTCTGATTGGTCATCAATTTCCATCCATCTAACTTTCTCAGCATGCCATTCCAGCTTGTTTCCATGCTTGGTTTTCGCATAGACTTCAGATCCCCATTCACAGACTCAGCTCAGGTTGGGCTTTTTGCAGAAGGCCACCTTGTATGGTGTTAGGCCATTTAGTACCTTGGTGGGTGTTCTGTTCTTCAGCCAGGTGACATGACGTGCCGCTTCTCCCCACAGAAATTTGAGTAATCCACTTGTGTAAAGCAGCGCTCAGACATGCTCAAGAATTGTCCGATTTAGTCGTTCTGCAATGCCGTTATGTTGGGGTGTGTCATGTGCTGTGAGCTGTTGTATTGTCCCCTGATGTTGCAGATATGCAATAAACTCTCTTCCCAGATATTCGCCTCCTCGGTCGGAATGGAGTAACTGCACCTTTGCTGCAAGTTGCCGGTCAAGCCAGGCCTTGAAGTGTTTGTAGGCTGTGAATGTGTCGCTCTTCTGGCGGATGGTGTACATGTATGTTAGTTGCGAGTGATTGTCTGTGAAGGTAACATAGTATCGTTTTCCTTTGAGCATTGCAACTGGTGCTGGTTCCCAGACATTGGACCAAATTATTCCACCTAATCTTTTGCTCCATTCACCCTCACGGACCTTGGCAATTGGTTTGTGTGTGGCTTTCCCATAAATGCAGGATTCACAAAAGGTGAATTCATTGCTTGTCTCGTCAACTTTTAACCCATTTACTAGTCCATTTTCAATGAAGCGGCAAGCGACAGATGGGGCTATATGCCTGAAACGGCAGTGTAATTCCATCATAGTTATGATTTCCTTAACAGCATTCACAACTTCATGCTCATGCATGACACAGTACAGGCCCTTCTTGGTGCATGGTATTTGCTCAATTGTCTTGCCATCTGATTCTTGGATTGTGCAGAGCCCTCCTGCAAATGTTGTTGAGAGCCCAAGCTCATCAAGATGACCAATGGATACCAGTGTGTATCCAACCTCGGGTGAGAACAGGACTTCAGTAAGACATAGTTGTGATATGTCATGCCTGTTTGGCACTTCAATTATCATGTCACCAACTCCAGTTGTGACAAACTTCTGGTGATTTGCAGCTATAAAAGATTTGTTGGGGATATCCACTAGGTTCTCGAAATGCTCACGGTATGGGGAGATGTGACATGTGGTGCCAGAATCATACAACTCGATTTGGCAATGGGAGGTATGTTCTTCATTTACTTCCATAGCAATGTTCTCCAGGTCATTTGCAGGGCCAGCACAGTCGATGGACACCATGTCTTCGACTTTCAGTGCTTGGGGCTCATCCTGATCCCAGGTATTATTGGGTTTGTCTTCATCTGTGACCAAGAACCAGTCTTCATCATCTCCATTTTCCTCATCGTCTGAGGACTCCACTGACAACAGGCCTGGGATAGACTCATCATCACTCAAGTCATCCAGGACTCCAAATACTCCATCTTCTGAGTCACTATCTTTGTTTGCGACATTAGCTGTATTCGAGCTGGTAGGTTTCTTTTCACCACCTCCTTTCCTGTGAAAGACTGAGAGGTGATCTGTAGATCCACATTCCCAGCATTTGGGTGGGTTTCGTCTCCCATTTCCTCACTTTTTCTTTCCTCATCCTCATGACATTCCTGAATAGGTAACCACCATGGCCTCATCACAGTCACAATCCTTCATGTCGCTGTGTGCTGGATATTTCGCCTTCTGGTGCTCAGCTTCTTCGGTTACCACAGAAATCAGAACATCAGGATCAAGGGTCTTGGTGAAACGACCTAACTCACTTAAGAGCTGGACACTTGAGAGGGAGGCATTCGAGTGGATAAGTGTGTGAGGGAAATATCGAAGGAGAATAAGACTGGGGGTCTTGTCTTGCTTTGAGCCTGGTATTTATACTCTACTGTACAAGGCTGTGCCTGGTCCGTGCTAGCGAGGCTATACTACGTTAAATATGCTATTGGTACATGAGGTGAAGCACCGGGGCTGAGATGTACGAGTTAGGACAAGGGGACGAGTCATCGCGTACCCGATCTGAGTCAGTCCAAGTCATAGGGGCTAATTATGGATAGTTGTGCGCTGGCGATGTACAGCCGCACACAGCCCTCATGAGTCAATCTGGGGCAATGACATCAAGAGTGGCATAGCCTTAAGCCATGCGCCCTTGGTCCAGACTGGTCGAGGTTCGTCCTCGAGTCCTTGTCTGCTAACCCCTTAGCTAAGTGCTGAACAAGAAAGAAAATAGAAAGGAAACTAAGTACATGTCCATTAAGTATCGGATAACATATAGAAAAATGAGGGAACATTACACTACCCCCTCCCTATGAGCTGGCATCCTGACAGCCAATTATTTGCCCTCTGGTGGCTCTTCTGGCCAAGTGAGATGCACTAAGAACCAGGCGAAGTACCCGTGCTGTTCCTGCGGCATGTTCATGTGGGGTGGCCACTGCGTG
>JBBPKX010000814.1:0-11779 GCA_038089435.1 Boletus austroedulis | reverse complement strand
TGTTGTCTGTGTCCCCTTCCACCCCGAGTCCCTGGTTCCTGTCCACGAATACCATTGCCGACGCGGTGGTATTTGTATCGACGTTCGACTGTGACCGCACGCCGAACCCAGTATCGATATGAAAGCCGCGATGGGTGTCACGATCGTACAACTCTCTTATCCCAATGATGAACCGTGGGATGAGGGTGTAAAATGTGATGAAAAGAAACAGGAGTAGGAAGAGTGAAGCGTCGTTTGTCGGCTCTCCGGTTGTGGTGAATAAAATATAGATTTGAAAAATCACATTCCTAAGGGTTGGGAGCAACACGGTCGTCGTTCACATTGTCGAGGTTGGGCGTCAAAAGGACGAGTAAGGTCAATGGGCAGCAAGAAAAGGGATGTGGACATACACGATGAAATAAATAGCTCCATCCCCTACTAACTTTTGTATGTAACGATTAGGTTGCCATTGCTTCGTCGCCTGGTATATCTCCCATGATTGTTTCAGTGTTTGCCAGATAGCAAGCACCATTAGCGCAGCGCTGAGGGTCAATCGAAGGGCACTTATACACAATGTTATTAATGGACCCTTGATGCTTGAAGCAGTACAAAATGAAAAATCGAGAACTTGAACAATTGTCGCTGAGGGAAAAGTAGTTATGTATGAGGCCAGTAGCTGTATCGATGTATGCAATGTGTTACTTACCTGAGAAGTTGTTGGAGTTGGAGTTCAAGTTGTAGATGCTATCCAACACCACAGTAACGATGGTTTGCAGCACAAGGAGTAACAGAAGGATAGAAAGAATGGTTCGGGATTGATTCCACAGTGCATAAACACGCAGGATCATCACCACTATATTTCAAATCAATGTAAGGGACATAGAGCTAGTGCAAAGTCACTCACAATCAGTAGCAGAAAGGAACACATTGAATGACCAGCCGGCTACTATGTCGACCACAGTACCTTTGAAATATCCAAATCTCTCTTGAAATTGTGGATGCCAGGTGCATCAGCATACTTACATCTATGGATGTGTGTGCACTATGAGCTCAAGGCTTGTGGTTGCTGCAAGATACGTACATCTGTTTGAATCGAATCATTAATGACACCATCATGAGGGACTTGGAGTCGTGAGATGATAAATGAAAAACTGACATTCAGAGGACCAGGAATAAAAGTGCTGCCATCTGTGAGCATGTTGGCTGGGAAAACATATCTTATTTGGTGTCTTTGAACATACAGAGTGTACCGGTGCTGAGAATGGGCTGAGGATCAACGGGAGGCCTAGAAGACAAGCTACCGCTCGCCAATAGACATACATAATCCAACAAAGACCAATATAGCGGACCTGTTGTAATAGTTGATTCAGAATGTACGCACAGACCCACGAATGATGTGTACGTACGATGACAAACATCGTAGAGACCCAGGTCCAGCGCTTGCACTGTAAGATTATTTACGATGTTATACATGAGTAATAATTAACGACTGCATACCCAGATGTACTCTATCTGGCTCGATTATCAGTCATGAAACAGAGGGAAAGAGGAAATGGAATACCTCTTTTGCGATGGTGAGCACTATAATTTCAACATTGCATCAGTAACACAAAAGGAATGCCTGCAAACACGTTGCTCACTATAATCATATATGACAGCAGTTACTACCACGACTGTAGTAGTATATCAGACTGATCACTAATGAGGGTATGTGGATCGTACGGGATAGATAGTCATTTAAAATGAGAAGTTCCAATGCGGATTGTAAGTCGAAGGACATGAGTTATCGGGCAGACCGTGATGGTTGGCATGGGTTGTGTATGCACACTCTCGGAATATATAAGGTGTTCGCAGTCTCTCTCCCGTGGTCTGTTCAATATTGAATCGTCATTCTATCGAGAATCATGATGCTCTGCCACATCACTCGCACTGGATTTGATGGTTATTGTTGCAATACGATAAGCCCGAATTCTGTCTGGGTCGAAAATGATGGCCGATTTGACCTACGTGTATGCCATTGCAGGGTTGACAGAGTCCGGGGCAACCGCTCCAACCCGTGAGTGCTGATCTGTTTCTTGGAAGCAAGGGCGATGGCTAAAGCAGCGAGGCGGGGATTACAACAGGTGGATCGTGGTGATACGATCTACAATGCAAGGTACGGTACCCATGTTCACCAGTCCCAGCCTGATTAATGCATCAATGTCTATGCCCCCTTGACAGTGCGCGTCGCCATCGCCTCAGGTGGCAGTGGAAGGGACGTGGTGACGACATGGGCACTGTGGCAGTACGATAGACGTGGCATCATCGTCTCTGTTACAATGTGTGCCGTCGGCCTGCGCACATCGTATCATCGCATCGCGTGGGATCCACTGAGGAAAACAGCTTCCAAGACTGATGCCAATCAGCACTGCAAATTGATGCACGATTGGCGCATTATTGGTGTGTGACTGATGCGTAAGTTTGTGCTACATTCTATGGTGGATTTGCGGGTATCCATGGAATCGTAGAACACATGGGCCGGAGTTAACATTCACACTCTTGGAACGCAGCCTCCATGTTATGAATAACTATTAACCGGTAACTAAATCATTAGAGATAACCGCGTTAATGACAAACCTGTTTTTCACGGTGCCCTATCCATGACCGATGAATTGATCACCATTTGTCATTATCATCGGGAGAACTCCGTGTTCCGTGTTTGTGGCTGTCCCTGTTATCCGGTCTTTGCAGTGCTGAATACGTCGATCAAACATGTATTCTGGAGGGGCTCGTCAAGCTGTTCTTGTGCTGGTCACGCTGCTACTCACTGTCGTAGTGATAGATAAAAGAAGTCGAGCTTCGAAGACCCATGGTGAGCAAAGGGACAATGATAAGTGGATGGTTGGCAGTGTGTGACTGAGCAGGACAATAATTCGGCAATATCTGATACAAGGTTGACTACATTCAGCCAGAGTCGATCTGAAACAGATTTGCAGGCAGCCCATTACTACGCTTTTATATTACCAAGGCTTAGATTAAGTGCTGGTACCAATCACATCAGCAAAATGGAGCAGCTGAGACATGGTGGTACCGGTACCTTGTCACATCCTCATACTTGAATGAGTGATGGGAAGGGGCTGATGGTATGAACATAATGATGCCATTGACAGTGTCGCTGCGCGCCCATACACAATCAAATCGTTGTCATCGTCGTGCACGTTTGGTGCTGTCGGCGCTATTGTCACGTCGTGTCGTGTGGCAGGAAGGGGAGCAGTGGCCTGGGTGGGTGCTGCAGCCTGACGTCGTCATCGTTGGGCGGCGCGCTATGTAGTGTCAGGTGTGGGAAATAACTTAAACATCATCACACGCTTGACCTACTTCAAACAGTCGAAGTTGTTCCTATCTTCCCGTTGTCTGATACCCACGGCATCTTGACATCCCAGCGAGACCCATGATCATCTGTAGCAGACCGGATAACAGGCTATTTGTAAGGGACAGTCTTGAACATGGGCCCCCCCGATGATGATGAGGAGTAGGACAGAGTAGCCCCTGCAACTTCAAGGAATCATCTTGGACAACGTGCTCGTCATTCGTGGGCATGTTGGTGATGGGGTGCAATGTTCCCTTGGTGAAGACCGTATCCACTAACCTTCGCATCAATTTGAGCAAGTCGAATAAAATGTCTATGTCGATCTATTCTGAAAGGCTGGACAGGTCGGTGGATGATTGTCAATTTTTTGAGCGAGTGTGACAGTCTCTCTGCTCTGCTAGATTTTGTCTCACGTCGGATGTCTCAGAGGGTTATATACAATGCTCCCACTGAATGGCAATTGACAGCTCGGTCGCTTTGCTCCGAGGGTGTTTGGGCTGATCAACCCGGACTCGAGTCTGAATGCCATCTGAGTCTCAAAGTACGGCACTGCATCAAGCTCACTCTCTCCAATGGACGACATAAAAAACCCAAGACTGGTCACCGGTCATGACGAGGCTGTGGCAAGCCAAGCCATTGATTTGATTGTGGGCGCGACTGCGAGGACACACTGCCATGGCGTAACGGACAGGTCACATGCATCGGATGCTAGTGCGGGCATCTGCTCAGTGGTGGACGTGTCACGCATGTCTTGCAAGCGCGCATGCATCCTTCTCTCTGGACTCTCATACTAACAGCACAAGTAGTGTCTTCTCAGTAAGGTGCTTATCTTGCGAGTATGCTCGGGTTGATTACGACACGTGACGCGTTGCAAGACCGGATGAAGATCGATGAGCTGACGAAACGCGTCGACAAACTCAAAAAGCGGATCGACAAGATACGTTCAAACCCATACGGTACAGTCATCAGTTCTCTTTGCCTTGCGTCCCATCGTCACAAGGCTACCACTGATTTACCCATACTTGGCAGAGAGGTTCGTCGTCCGTCGCTTGTTCACACAACTTTTGTGGATATTGTTCCAATGGACCAGTGAGGGCGTCGCTTCGTTTTTATTCTGGCAAAGTGCCTATCTGAGCACGCTCTTTTCGCTCCGGAGTAGAGCCTTGGTCGCTGGTGGCTAGATGCGAGTGGAGTTCTTCGGCCACTGAGCACCCGTTGAATCCTGGGATTCGCTCAAATCCTTCGCCTCGCCTACAGTCCTGCATGCCATCACGCTGCGCTGCCCGCTACCAGGAAAGGGTGTATTTTTTCATTCTCGTAACAGCGATCAAGCTAACACCATGCGTTGGAGGGACGTGAGCCATGATTATAGTTACTCTTGGGTTTTTGACTGCCGCCAACTAGTTTTACCGGTTTGATGGGCCCTACTCTATCTTCGCCATGCACCGACGTGGATTTAATATACAGACAATGGACAAATAGATCATACATTCTGACTAACCGCGTTCAGGATCTTGATTGTTGTCATTGCCTTCCTGGGCCCCTTTCACTCGTCTCTTCTTTGATCCCTGACGCTCTCATTCCCACGAGCTTCGGTGCGCTCTCCCTCACACTTGTCATTCCCGTGGAGCCCCGTTGCAGGTCACTGTAATTTTTTTTTTCAGTAAGTTCTAGACCCCCTCATCACGCCACGTTCAGGACATAAAGATCGGTCGAGCCCACATGCAACAATACGATCCATAACGTGTCCAAACAGATGTGTAATTCCAAGAAGACGTCACTACTCCATGCCAGAAACTGCACGCTGGTATTGTAGACACATACAGGTCGCTCAATCAAGGAAAGGTCTCCACGTTACACTTTTGCCAACACCGCTCATCGCCAATAAATATTGCTTGCCTTTATCGCTTCGCCTTTCCTATCCATTTTTGCTCCACTACTCATTGCCACTACCGATAGGCACTGACCCATGTGCGCCAGCTTGTTCGAGATCCTGTGCGTTGTCCGTACCCCCTTCCACTTCGAGTTCCCGATTTCTGTCCACGAATAATATTGCAGACATGGTAGCGTTTGCATCGATGTTCGACTGCGACTGCACGCCGAATCCAGTATCGATATGAAAGCCATCACGAATGCGAGAATCATACAACTCTCTTATCCCGATGATGAACCGTGGGGTGAGTGTGTAAAGCATGATATAAAGAAACGTGAGCAGAAAGAGCACCGAGATGTTCGTCGGTTCGGAAACTATGATGACCAAATTATAGACTTGATAAGTCACACTCCTAGGAGGAGGTGCATGTTCATTATTTGGATTGTTGAGGTTGGGCATTAAAGGGACGAGTAAGGACAATGAGCAGCAGGGAAAGGACTGGGGACATACACGATGAAATAAAGAATGCCATCCGCTACTAGTTTTTGTATGTAACGATTGGGTTGCCATTGCTTCGTCGCCTTGTACATCTCCCATGATTGTTTCAGTGTTTGCCAGACAGCAAACATCAGTAGCGCAGTGCTGAGGGTCGACCGAAGGACTGATATAGACAATAGTATCGATGCAGCTTTGGTGTACAAAGGATTGCAAAACGAAAAATCGAGAATTTGAACGATTGTCACTAAAGGAAACGTGGAGGTTATGTGTGAAGCCAGCGACTGTATTGGTGTATGCGATATGTTACTCACCCGAGAGATAGTTGTTGTTGGGGTTCAAGCCATAGATTCCTTCTAAAACCACAGTGGCAACAGTTTGCACGACAAGAAGTAACAAAAGGATAGAAAGAACGATTCGGGATTGATTCCACAATGCATAAACACGTAGTATCATCACCCCTAGGATTACATTACATTCAATTTAAGAGAAAATGGTGCAGGAGAAAAGTAGCTCACAATCGGCAGCAGAAAGGAATATAATGAACGCCCAACCAGAGAACAAATATATCACGGTACCTTGAAATGTTCACATCTCTTTTGAGATCATTAATGCAACTTCACCGACATACTCACATCTATTTGAGCACTATGAATTCAAGGCTTGTGTCGAGATCGAGATACGCACGCCTGGTTGAATTGAATCACTAACGGTGAGGGGCTCAGAGTTCAACTGAAATGGTAAACGAAAACTGACATTCACAGGGCCAGGAATAAAGGTACTGCCATCTGTGGGCATGTTGGTTGAGAAAACAAGTCTTATGTCTTAGCCTTGGACATACAGAGTGCATTGGTACTGAGGATATTAACCGGGTTAGAAAATGTGAAAATACTCGGCAAACGAACATACATAACCCAACAAAGACCAATGTAGCGCACCTGTTAGAATAGTTGGTTCAGAATGCACACAGAACCCCCCGAACAGTTTGTACGCACAATAACAAACATCGTAGAGACCCAGGTCCAGTGTCTGTGCTTTAAAACTGTTTAGGACATTGTAAGTGGGTAATAATTGATAACTGCTACCCAGATGTACTCTATCTGTCTTGACTGTCAGTCGTGAGACAGGAAAGGTGAAATGAAATACCTCTCTTGCAAAAGTGAGGACTACAGTTTCGATAATCAGTAAGACAAAGTAAGGGATACTTGCAAACATGTCACCCACTATAATCATACGTGACAGCAGTGACTATCATAACTGTAGTGCCACGTACATCAGACTAATTACTAACGGGGGTACGTGGATCATACTGGATGCATAGTCATTTAGAACGAGAAGTTCTAAGGTGGACTGTAAGTCGGAGGACATGAGTTGTCGGGCAGACAAAGATCGAAGTGAGTTGTGTATGGACTCCCAGGAGATTTAGGGCAGTCTATTTATCCTCTGTTCAGTATTACTGTGTGGATTACCATTCATCAAGAATAACGAAAATCTGCCACATCATCAGCGCTGTGTGTTTGATGGTTATTATTATCCTGGACGTCAGGTTTTGACGACGTTTAACGATGGATAACGAGATAGTCCGAGTGTCTGGTCAGCGCACAACCAAAAGGCGTGAGAACACACCAATTTGAGCTAGTATCCATGTCGATTTGCTGGAAAGGAGGACGGATCGGAGGACGACTTGTTGAGTGATGAGTCTCTCTGCCCTGCTCGGTTTTATCTCACGTCGGTTCTAGACAATGCTCCCACTGGCACTGAACTCGTTCAGCATACAAGCCGAATGCGGCGCATAAGTCCTCATCCAAGCCTTGAGTAAATCTGCCAAATCCGTAGCTCGGTCGCTTTACTCGGTGTTTGGGCTGGTTGACCCCGGGCTCGAGTCTGAACCCCATCCCAGTCTCAGGGTACGGCATCACATCAAGCTCATCAGCTACTCCCATAGACGATGTAAAGAACCCAAGACCGATCACCGGTCATGACGAGCCTGTGGCTCGCCAAGCCATCAGTGATTTGATCCTGGGCGCGACCGGACACCGCCATGGCGCAACGGACGATCACACACATCTGACGCTGATGCGGCGGGTGTTCGTTCGGTGCCGGACGTGTCACACCTGTCTCGCACACGTGCCCCATCCTTCTTCTCGGTTCCTCACTCCAACTTACCGCTGTCAGCACCCATTTTGAGGTAGACCGCGACGTGGGAGACGAAGTGTGTGCCTTGGAGAGGACGCAGATGCGCGAGGAGGACCGTACGAATTGCAAAGCCAAACACGGGGGCTCTTGACAACATAGATACTGTTGCGGATCAGATCACAAGGGTCTCGAAGGTCGGTCAGTCAATACTCTCAGCCACTTTAGCCGTCGCCCATACCTCCAAGAAACGGGTTAGTGCTCACCGGTTGGAACGGCACCGGACTTGATCAACGTGAGTGGTTCATACAAGTACTGTGTCCGGGCTGTCTTGTCAAATGCAATATTGATGGTTCGTGTACAAGGATCATCTCCTTGCCTGCCACGTCAGCCAAGGGGAGACCAAACGTTTGAACGCGTTTACAACCGGGTCATACCAAAGCTGGAGTTTCCCCCAAAGCTATGGACAACGGTACAAGGCGCGATGGCGTTCTCTAGGCAATGTACTCTGTCTCCACCCAACTCTCGAAGACTAATCTTCCCAGACAGCTTGGCCAGTCCTCACCCACCTCAATCATCAGCTGCGAGCAGACATGACGGAATGATGCTAGCTCACTCTTCTCGCATCGATACACATGTCCTCGGTGATGACCTTGGCGATATGTGGGCCATACGGATGGTCCCCCTCTGGTGGTGCATGTCGTACACGCCAGTCGTGACACAGCGGTAATCATCTCCCTCAAGGGCCTGCCAGAAATAAGGACAGAATAGTGTATGTCGGAAAACTCACTCAGATTCTGGTTTTTGCAGTCGGTGGTGTCGGCTATAGGCCTTCCTCCAGCAACTCCTGCGTGGGGTCCAACGATGGACAAGGGGTATTCTGAAAAAGAGGGTGACGGCCTCCAGGGCGAACGGACTGATCCTCATAGATGAGACGACAGTGGCATGAAGGGGAGTCATTCACTGACTCAAAGTACATCTGCGTGTAGACATGTTAAATGTTTGGTATGCTTCTTGCCAAGGATCAGTAGCATGCCTCGTCTTCACATCCTTATAGTATGTAGAAGTTTCTTAGGCTAATGGTAAGGGTCTCAGATATTGGTGGGTGCACGAGTTGAAACCGACCAGCGTCGCGGACATATACCTTTTTCGGATGCTCAGAACTCCGTCCTTGCCCTCGCGGCTTCAGCACATGTGAGTCGAAACCGCCTCCACCGCGTCCAAGACGAACGAGGACTGGCCGGGCACACAGGCAACAGTACGATACAGGCGAGCAAAGGATGCGGTGACGTACGGATAGGCTTTGTTCTCGAAAAAGCACGCTGGCATCGTGCACACACATTTTGAAAAGGCCTGCACGCGCACTCTGGCAACAGCACCAACCGCTAATAAATACCGCTCACTTTTGTCGTGTATCCTTCCAACCTTCAGCTTACCCTGTTTCCCACATGGAATGTCACCCGGGACTACGACTCCCATTCCTCTCGATAAAGTATGCTTCTGTCCTCGATGTTACCCACGTTCTAGTGTCTGATCCTCAGTCCCGCTCACATCTCTCACAGTAATCCATTCCATCGCCCTGCACAAGGTAAGAGAAGTCGCCCTCATCGAAGCAAAGGCAACAGATGACGATCCTGTCAGCAAAACCATCACCTGTACAGGTACATGTCTTTCTTATTCGCTCCCCTCTGTTCTGTCGAGCCAACCAAGTACGACCATCTCGCACACGCCGTCGGTACCAAAACCCGGACATCTGGAACCTTGGCGTAACGAAATAACAAACGCTAAACAGGTCCGTACCCGAAACGCATAGCCCGCGCTTCTTGGACTGCGTCGAAACAGCCGCATTCCCTACTACCAGTGAATAGGAAAAACGTCACTTGTTGCACATAGTATGTCCATCCTGTCTCCTCCCTTCCCTCATCTTGCACAAGTCGTGTAGCGAGGTCGCAGGTGAACTACATGACCTTTTTGAGGCACGTCTTTTCCCTTGCCATCAATCCTTTCGCACACTCAGCACAGGGACGTGAGCCGTGATTAGCATCGCTGCATCGGGGTTTGACTGCTGCCAACTAGTTGTATCGCTGGTTTGTGAGACCCCGCTCTATCTCCATAAGCTAATTACTACAGATAACTCGCCATGTGGCGTCGCACCGACGTGGATTTAGTACGCATTTATGACTTGGATAGACGGACGGACGATGACAATGAGACTCTACATTCTGATTAATTGCACTCGGAACCTTGACCGTCAGACAGTAGGTTCTGTGCTAGAACGGGTGAGCAAAGCTGACATGGAGACTGACAAGCACTTCCAACCCAGTGATGGCTATGCCGTAGGCCCGTGGTAATTCTTGCCTGTCGTGATTGCCTTCTGCGACCTTTGTTCGCTCGTCCCTTGTTTCCGTTTGCCGACACTCTTGTTGCAGCGTCGCTGTGATTCTTCTCCGCTTCCAGACCTATTCGGATTCCCTCATGCCTCCTGCCTACACGCGCGTCCAATCACTCTTCCACATCCAGGACATAACAGACTGTCAGGCCCACCGACAATAATATGATCCAGGTATATCACGTCCAAAAACATGTGTAGCCCAAGACATCGCCACTCTATGCTAGGAGCCACACACTGATATCGTACATACGTGCACAGGTCGTTCAATCAAGGAAGGGTCTCCACGTCGCGCTTTTGCCGACACTGCTCATCACCAATAAAGTACTGCTCGCCTTGACCACTTCGCCTTTTGTATCCGAGTCTTTTCCTTCGCTACTCGCTACTCCCGATGGACGCTGACCCATACGCTTCAGCTCGTTCGAGATCCTGCGCGTTATCTGTGCCCCCTTCTGCTCCAAGTCCCCGGTTTCCGTCCGCAAATACCACTGCAGACATGGTAGTGTTTGCATCGGCGTTTGACCGCGACCGCACCCCGAACCCGGTATCGGTCTGAAGGCCACGATGGGCGTCGCGATCATACAACTCTCTTATCCCAATGATGAACCGTGGGATGAGGGTATAAAACAGGATATAAAGAAACGAGACCGTGAAGAGTGATGCATTGTTTGTTGGTTCTGAAGCTATTTCGAACAAACCATAGATCTGGTAAGTGACATTCCTAAATGTCAGGATCAACATGGTCATCATTTGCATTGTTAATGTTGGGCGTCACAGGGTCGAGTAAGGTCGATGGGCAGCAAGGAAAGAGATGTAGACGTACATGATGAAATAAAGAATTCCATCCCCGACTAGTCTTTGTATGTAACGATTGGGCTCCCATTGCTTTGTCGCCTTGTACATCTCAAATGATTGTTTCAGCGTTTGCCAGACAGCAAGCACCATTAGTGTAGTGCTGAGAGCTGATCGAAAGACCCTTATATACAATACTGTTGGTGCGGTGTATGAAGGATTGCAAAATGAAAAATCAAGAACTTGATCAATTTTCGCTAAGGGAAAGGTGGAATATGTGAGTCGAGGCACTATATTGATGGATGGAATTTGCCAATACATTACTTACCTGAGAAGTAGGTCTTGGGGAAGTAGATTCCGTCCAAAACAGCAGAAATGATGGTTAGCAGCGCAAGAAGTGACAGAAGGATAGAAAGAATGATTCTGGATCGATTCCACATTGCATAAACACGCAGAATCATTACCACTATGATTCAAATCAATGCAAGGAAAGATGGAGCTAGCACAGAGTAACTCACAATCAGTGGCAGCAAGGAACACAATGAATGCCCAACCAGTTACTAAATACATCACAGTACCTTTGAAATACCCACATCTCTCTTGAGAGTGTGGATGCTAAATGTGTTGGTACACCTACATCTATACATTTGGGCACTATGAGCACAAGGTTTATGGCGAGGTTACTGTAAGATACGTACATCTATTTGAATTGAATCATTAATGGTGAGTGACTCAGAGTTGTGAGATGGTAAATGAAAAACTGACATTC
>JBBPKX010000813.1:0-11783 GCA_038089435.1 Boletus austroedulis | reverse complement strand
TTCAACGTAGTATAGCCTCGCTAGCACGGACCAGGCACAGCCATGTACAGTAGAGTATAAATACAAGGCTCGAAGCGAGGCCAAGACCCCAGTCTTGTTCTCCTTCGATATTTCCCTCACTCATCCATCGCTCGACCGCCCTTCTCAAGCGTCCAGCTCTTAAGTGAGTAAGGTCGTTTCATTAGAACAAGACTGCCCTTTACCCGCCGGATTAGCTACCCGCCGGAGCATCACAAGTCGACTAAAGGAACCCAGGGTTAACCAGTAGGCACCTCCATAGCGATCGTCTGAAGTACTGAACACAGTCAAGTGCTGTACTACCGCGTCGAAGAATTATTGGAATACTCCCTCGCTGGAACAAGAGGTTTCCCAGACCCAGTAGCAAGGGCCGGACCGTCAACCGTAACCCTTGAAGACCTCGTACTGGATTGGCCAGTGGAGTTGAAAGTAGAAGACGAAGAGAACCTACAGGTAAAGGATCGGCATCCCATCTTATCCATAGAGGGATCGCATCAGGAGCTCATGAAGCCCATTGACAGCTACTCTACCCGGATTCAGAACCGGAGGAAGGAGAAGTAGCCGAACGGAGATCGGAAGAGTCGGAAGGACTATCCGACTATTGTACTAGTTTAGACGAAGGTTTAAGAACCGCCAGGGAAAGAAGTACCCTAGGCCCGGACGACGCGCCGTCCACATTAGTCGAGAACGAAGAGGATCTCTACGGGGATATCGTAGTCCCATTTCAGCACGAAGAAGGCACACCGCCCTACCACCCCTCTACCCCTGATCGCCCAGCCCCGCTTCTTGCGGAACCAGTTGACTGGACGCCCGTGATAACTCAGGGACGCCGTGGATCAACAACTGAGGCAAGCGGATATAGACGTGCGACTAGAGAGAGGCTGCAACGGGAGATTAACGATCTTATTCAGGAGGGGATACACCTTGCTGAGGAGAGAGACCGGAATGCTGCCAGAGCCAACGAACTCAGAGAACGGGTTCACGCGGCACGTGCAAACATCGAGGAGCGAATACGAATTAGAGAGAGAGCTCCTACACCCCATCCTCCTCATCCTAATCCTCACCCCCGTTGGTTTCGCCCTCACGAGCCTCTTGCTCGTGATATCATTACTCCTCTCCGACCCCGCTCGACACTTAGGCAACCTCGTCGTTATTGTCCATATTAGGCTTCTATACGTACAATACGAGATAATCGAAGAGCCTATCCCAATCCCATCTCGAGAAGAGCGCATAATCGAAGAAGCACAACCGCATCTGATTGAGGAATCACAGCCACAGATCGCGGAGGAAGTAAGAGAAGCAGAATCCGAGCATTCAGACTCTGAGGATAGATTGGTACCCAGGGACGAAGAAATCGAATCTACCCCTCGGTACACTATTGGTCAGAGCCCAGCAGAAAGGAGAAGAGCTTTTCGCCACAGATACATCCTCGCCAGAGAAAGAACTCTAGCCACTAGGGCAGTGAGAAGAACCCAGGACGCCGCTAACAGAGCGCTCACCCATTTACGGGAATTAGACGATCAAATCTCGGAACAAACTCCGTATATCCTGAGACCCGTGTGAAGAGCCACCCCTTTTCTCATAGACAGCGATGAGTCATCCCTTTGATCGCACGGCTTTCGTAGCCAACCTCCAGGGAATCCAGATCAACCCCATGTTAGCGCAGGACCTCCTTAATCTATTTGATCACCTTATGGAAAGGCACGATGACGCTCAAGCAGCGTTAGCGCAGAGTACCACTACCACAAGGAGGCAAGCAGCGACCATCGCCGCACTAGAAAATCAAGTTAATCAAGCTACTACCCAAATCACCGCCCTGCAGGCGTTATCAGCAGCGAACCCTACCACGGCACCAAAGCTTAGTAAAGCATTCGTGGACCCCGGATCCTATAACGGGTCGAGATCCAAGTTTGAGGAATGGTGGACGAAAATCCAATCGTGGTTACATGAAAACGCTGCAGTGTTTCTGCCAGCAAGCCAGAAAGCCGTTATCGCCGTCCTATCTCGGTTAGAAGGACAAAAGGCCGGAGGCTTTGCCCGAACAAAGTTAGATCTCATATCACAGGGAGGAACCTATACCTGGGCCACCCTAGTAACGGAGATCGAAGCCCTCTTTAGATCCGTGAATCAACAAGAGTGGGCCAGAGCGAAATTGCAATCGCTAAAACAGGGAAAGATGCCGATTGATGACTGGATCATCAAGTTTATGGAATATGAACCGCAGACGGGAATGGACACCTCGCATCTTATCTCCATTATTGAAAAGAACGTCGATCAGAAGATCATTAATCGCATCCTTATGGAAGGACCTAGACCGGCAACCGTTCCCGACTATCTCGAAAAATGCCGAGTCATTGGAACTAGAAGACAACTCCTCTCCTTCATCCATAACGGGACAAGCGCTAGATGCAACCCCTTCGCCATGGACGTAGATCGCATGGAGATGGAAGAAGAACCAGAAATTGAGGATGACGAACAAGAAGCGGCCATGATCCGAAAAGGAAAAGCCCGAGTAGGAAAGAAGTTCAAGAAGACACGAGCACGAATCAACACGTGCTTTAATTGCGGAAAACCTGGCCACTTTGCTAAGGAATGCCGACAATCGTCGACCAAGTGCCTGGACTGTTCCTGGACAAAAGGAGAGCACAAGCCGAACTGTGTACGAGTAAAAGCGCGGACAAACCGCACCATCCACCAGGAACCCGCCACCTCATGGAGTGATGAAGAAGACATCCCACGTGCATGCAAAGGCATGACAATGGAGCAAGTAAAAGCCCTCTTTCAGTCGATGCCCTCAGGCTCGGGAAAAGCTTGAGCAGTCTGGAGGAGCTGAGCAACCACTCTGCCGAAAGAAGCTCAGACGCACGTGCTATGTCACTAATCGCCGACGGATACGAAACTATGCCCGCTATTATTCAGGAAAAACCCCGTAGCCTACGACCTACGGATATAGATATGCGTCATCTAGCAACAATTGCTGCCGAAATGAAAGAAGAAATCGTAAAGAAAAGAGAGATCGAGTTACTGATCACTATCCATATCGGGAAAGGAAAGGAAGCCCACGTAAATGCACTATTAGACTCAGGGTCTCACGTGACGTTCATAGATCAGAAATGGGCCAAAGAAAATGAGATACCGCTAAAGCCGTTACCACGTCCAATTATCCTCTACAACGCCGATGGAACACGAAACAGCGCAGGAATGCTGAAGTACTACACCCGCGTTGTGATGGAGTACGGCGGACACCGAGAAGAAATGAAAGCCGAGATCGCCAATCTTGGAAAGAATAGGGTGATCCTCGGATTCACTTGGCTAAAGCATCATAACCCGGAAATAGACTGGGAGAAGCAGACGGTACGGATGACGAGATGCCCGACCGAATGCCGAAACCCATTCCTACATCAGCTAAATCAAATCGAAAGAACCGATGCGCAGACCACAGCAGAAATGCGCAGAGGTCAACAAGTGGATAAGAAACTTGCGGAGCTGATGGATAAAAATAAATCGCCAGAGGAACTAGTGCCGAAAGAATACCACAAGTACCTCCATGTGTTCTCGAAGAAAGAATCGGAACGCATGCCGACTAGAAAACCTTGGGATCACGCCATAGATCTAAAGTCAGACTTCGTGCCAAAGAAGGGAAGATTAATACCCCTTGATCCTGTACAACAAAAGGAAGTCAGTGACTTCATAGATGATCAGCTGTCGAAAGGGTACATACGTCCCTCGAAATCGCTGCAAACATCACCCGTATTCTTCATACCGAAAAAGGACAGAAGGAAAAGAATGGTACAGGATTACCGCTATCTAAACGAGTTCACCATTAAAAATAACTATCCATTACCCCTCATATCCCAGCTTGTCGATAAATTAGCCGGAGCAAAACTCTTCACGAAAATGGATCTCCGATGGGGATACAACAATATTTGAATAAAAGAAGGAGACGAATGGAAAGCCGCCTTCGTCTGTCACAGAGGATCATTCGAACCTCTAGTGATGTATTTCGGATTATGCAACTCCCCTGCGACCTTTCAAACGATGATGAACGAATTGTTCACAGATATGGAGGACGTATGCGTTGTCTATATAGATGACATCATGATCTTCACAAAAACCGATAACCAAAAAGAGCACGATCGAATCGTACTCAAGGTTCTCGCACGACTCGCCGAGAACGATCTCTTTATCAAACCAGAAAAGTGTTACTTCCGAATTAAGCAGGTAGAATTCCTAGGAATGATCATCACCTCAGAAGGAATCCAAATGGACGAAGAAAAGGTTAAAGCCATCAGAGAATGGCCCACCCCTACCAAAGTAAAGAACGTCCGAAGCTTTCTCGGATTAGCCAACTTCTATCGAAGGTTCATAGACGGATACGCACAGGTAGCGAGACCGCTTAATGACCTGACGAAGAAGGATATCATATTCGAATGGTCGGAACGTCAACAAAAGGCTTTCGATGATCTAAAGGAAAAGTTCACCACCGCCCCCATCCTCGCATACCCTGATATAGATAAGCGTTTTCGCCTCGAAATGGACGCATCGGATTTTGCGACAGGGGCAGTGCTGTCGATCGAAAAGGAAGGAAAGTGGCACCCAGTCGCCTATTCCTCGCACTCCATGACGCCCGAAGAAAGAAATTACCCAATAGCCGATAAAGAAATGCTCTCAGTCATACAAAGCCTGGAGCAATGGCGTCATTATCTGGAAGGAGCGCGCGAAGAATTTGAGATCTGGAACGACCACGCGAACCTTCAATGGTTCATGAAAAGACAGGACCTTAATCGAAGACAAGCTCGATGGGCCCAATATTTATCTAGATTTCATTTCAAATGGGTTCACAAAGCCGGAACTCAAATGGGAAAACCCGACGCCCTCTCTCGAAGGGAGGATCACTCGGATGGGAAAGACGAGGACAATAAAGGAATAACTGTGATACCCCAAGAAAAAATCAAAACGATGCAACTACGAACGGACGACGAAGAAGTAGTCCAACGAATCAAAAATCTCGTACATAGATTAAAAGAAACCAAAGTTAAGGAACTAGAAAAGCAATATGAAGTCCATATGGAGCAAGAAGATTTGCTAGTGGACAAAGAAGGAAGGATCTTCATACCAGATGACGAAGAACTCCAAATGGAGATACTACAATTACATCACGACATGCCCGTAGCCGGACATCCAGGAGGAGAGAAAACGTTAGAGTTAATCTGCCGCAGCTATACCTGGCCGGGACTGCCGAAGAAAGTAAAAGAGTACGTCGCTCGATGCGACCTATGTGCTAGACATAAAGGAGCAAATGCCCCGCCAGCCGGAAAACTGTTGCCCCTACCAATACCGGAAAAGCCATGGGAAGATATCTCTGCCGATTTCATAACAGATTTGCCGACAAGCCAAGGGCTAGACGCTATCTTGGTAGTCGTCGACCACTTCTCAAAAGAAGTAGAATTCATCCCATGTAAGAAAACCGTCATGGCACTACAGACCGCCCGACTCTATCTAGACCATGTCTGGAAGACTCACGGACTGCCATGAACCATCGTATCAGATCGCGGACCGCAGTTTGCATCACAGGTGATGACAGATCTATGCCGGAGACTAGGAATTAAACTGAAACTATCCACCGCCTTCCATCCGCAGACGGACGGACAGACAGAACGGATTAATAGAGATTTACAGCAATTCCTCCGCCTCTTCTGCTTCTCACAGCAATCAAAGTGGACTGAATGGCTCGCTATCGCGCAGTTCTCATATAATAGCAAAGCTCAATCATCGACAGGAATGTCTCCCTTCAGCATCACGCATACCTACCAGCCACGGATGGGCTTTGAACGGTGCCCCACCAAGGCACCCGCGGCTGAAGAATTGTCGGAGCACATAAAGAAAGTTTGGGATCAGACCCAGGAGAACCTCGTGAAGGCACAGCGCCATATGAAAACGCAAGCGGACCACCGTAGATCGGACGCGCCGCCATACCAGGTCGGAGATCAGGTATGGTTATCCACGGAAAACCTTAAACTAACGAGAGCGTCGAAGAAGCTCACGGAGAGATGGATCGGTCCGTACACCATCACCCGCCTAGCCGGCCCGAACGCAGTTGAACTGCGCCTCCCTAGGTCAATGAGGATCCACCCCACAGTCAACATATCCCGTATAAAACCCTATAAAGAACGCCTACCCGGACAACCGGTGACGGAACCTGGACCGGTACTAGTAACCGAGGAACGGGAGAATGAGTGGGAAGTCGAAAAGGTTGTTGACAGCAGATGGGTTAGGAACCGTCTCCAATTCCTGGTGCATTGGAAAGGCTATCCGGAAGAGGAACGGACTTGGGAGCCGGAAGCTAACCTCGAGCACGCGAAACAGGCCATCGCGGACTTCTATAAACGGATGCCAAGCGCCCCGCGGAAATTACGTGTCGCGGTACCCGACTTCTTTAATTTATTTAAGCATTGCGGATCACCTATTCCCGAAAAACCTATGCATCTGCTGCCGTTTGATCGGCTAGATTACCCGTAAGCAGACTGCCCCAGGGGTGCGCCTGGGTTACCAATGCTCTTATTGTTGATCGAGCCTGGCTCTCACAATGGACAGCATCCGCAACCGCTTCTCCACGCTCCATACCCGTATCGCTCGTCTCCGCTTCCGCTTCCCTTTATATATCGAACCGCCTCCGTCCTCTCCACAACCCATTGCCACCCCCGAACCCGAAGAGGACCCTAATGCCACATGGGACAATGAATGGGATCCGACACACCCATTAGGGAATCACGCTGAGCATTGGTTATTCATCTGGGATAACGGATCGGATGCTCACAGCATTCCCAACACGGCATCTGTCTGGGGCGATAATGAGGACGAATATGAGTCCATGCCGGACCTGGTATCGACACCGGACCCCACAGATCCCCAGTGGACGCCAGAGAACTGGCCCAGCCCTTGGGAGTTGATCAGCAAGCCGTGGCATGTCTGGCTTCCCGGTGCGATGCCGCCGCCCGAGATGACCGAGGCCGTGCCGATCCCGGATCCACTTCCCCCTATTCACCCAAACACCACGCTCTGGCCCGCGCCGTACCACTGGCCTGATATCAGCCCCTCTACTCAGTACCGCCCGCAGATTACTCAGTGGCCACCCCATATGAATATGCCACAGGAGCAACGCGGTTACTTTGCTTGGTACTTAGCGCACCTTACTTGGCCCGAGGAACCACCGGAGGGTGAATAGATGGCTGTCAGGATGCCAGCTCATAGGGAGGGGGTAGTGTAACGATTCCCCGATTTTCTCTAAGATATCCAAAGGTTATCCAATACTTAACGGACTCTTCTTTAGTTTCCTTTACTATTTTCTCTATGCTCGCCACTTAGCTAAGGGGTTAGCAGGCTCACACTCGAATAGAGGATCTAGAGCAGTCCGGACCAAGGACTCATGGCTCAAGGCTATGCAGACCCTTGACATCATGACCCCGGATCGACTCATTGGGGCTATGCACGGCTGTACGCTGCCAGCGCACACCTATCCATAAATAGCCCCTATGACTCGGACTGACTCAGATCGGACAAGATGTGACTCGTCCCCTTGTCCCATTCAGTGCACCTCTGTCCCGATGCTTCGCCTCATGTACCAATAGCATATTCAACGTAGTATAGCCTCGCTAGCACGGACCAGGCACAGCCATGTACAGTAGAGTATAAATACAAGGCTCGAAGCGAGGCCAAGACCCCAGTCTTGTTCTCCTTCGATATTTCCCTCACTCATCCATCGCTCGACCGCCCTTCTCAAGCGTCCAGCTCTTAAGTGAGTAAGGTCGTTTCACCACTGCCACAGAAGAAGATTTACCCAGTGAACCTTATGTTGAAAATTTCATATCCAGAGCATTTATAGCATCATTACCTTGGAGATATCAAGGGGGAAACCAGATACCCCCATTTTCTTCCCCACTCACACTGCTCACACCGCTCTCGTCTAGTAACTCTTCACCTTCTTCGTCATCACCCCCATCATCCTCCTCATCTGCTCTCTCTCTCTCTGACCTTCTCAATACCACTGATGCTTCTTTCCAGTTTACTCCGGTCCCATCCATCACACCTAGCTCACCGTCATTGTTGACCGTACCATCAGGACCTTCATCTATCCCATCACCAGCACACATCCCAACATCATCGCCCATTCCACTGCCTTTGCCACCCCAAGCTCCTGCTCAATCCATATTGTCTGGTCCACCGTCTGTCCCACCGCTGGTACCTGCTCCACTCCAATATCATTTACCATTTCCCCCTCCTCCATGTATGGCTAACCCTGCACAGACTATGCCCTTCCCAGGCACCACAAATGCTCTGAAATTCGATGGAAAGTTGCCGGCACTGTTGCCGCACTTCCTTGAGTTTGTCAACTTACTAGGTACCACTGCTGCCATCATGCTGGCAGAGAAGATCCAGTATGCCATATGGTATGCCAATCTTGAAGAAGCTGAAGGATGGGAGCTACTCCCAGAAGTGACTGCCGCCCCTGCCAATTGGGGCATGTTTGTAGATGCTGTCAAGAAGTTGTACCCCAGTTGCAAAGGTACCAGCTGGTATTGTCGTGCTGACATCCAGTACCTCGTATAGGAATTCCATGCAAAGCCGATGCGTACTGTAGAAGAACTTGGCGAGTATCAACACAAATTCCTGAAGGTCACCCAGACCCTCATCACCACCAACAAGTTGTCTGATCTCAACCGGGACACACTATTCATGTCTGGATTACCAGCCAACCTCGAGGCCCAGGTCCAGCAGCATCTCCTCATCACCAAGGTAGATCACCATCCATCCAACCCATATAAAATCGACAACAGCTTTGCCACTGCCAAATTCCTCCTCACCAGCTCCCAACTTCGTCCTCTCACCGCTTCCACCTCTATCCCTCCAACTCCTTCCATTCTGTACTACCCGACCTGGGCTAATGTGCCTGGTCTGTTGGTATTGTTCCCCACTATAGCTACTCCACCCCCTGCTCCCACTATCAAAAAGGAGCAGAACCTTCAGCACGCCCAAAACTGTAACTGCACCTTCTGCGCAGACCCAAGTCATTTCATGGGGAAGTGCCCTCATGTCAAAGGTTACATGCAATCTGGTAAGGCAAGCCGAGGCTCCAACAGCTGGCTATACCTTCCAGATGGCAAGCGCATTCCCCAGATTCCGGGTACTCAGTGTCTCCATGACTGTCTTGATCGCATCTCTTTCCAGACCACTCTGGTCAACATTACCACCAGAATTGTTTCTGTCTATCCTGCTGACACTGACGCAATTCTAGAGATTGAGCCGTCGGTCTTCTTGGCACTGGCAGAAGAATGGGATGCTCCTCAACCGGAGCTCGCTGACCCAGACTTCCAGCTGTACAGTATATCGCTCAAGTGTGGGCAAATTTCAGAGCTGAGAAGGCCAAGGACAAGGGCAAACACACTCGCTTCAATGGCATCGAAATCCCGGTACACAAGACTGACAAGGCCAGAAACCGCATGGCGCCAGCAGAAGAGACTGTGCCCCCGGTTACCGTACCTGCTCGTCCTCCGACACCCAGACCTTCGAGGTCTGTGGTGACCACCCCTACCACCCCCATCCCAAAAAGTTTATTCCCTCCTCGTACTGAAACTGCTAACACATCCGGGATCAACCCTGGACAATTTAGATATTCATTCCCCCTTGAAGACAAAACTGCCCCCAAGCGAGTCCTAGAACAGGTTCTCACCTCTACCAGACCCGTACCAGTCAAAGAGTTGATGTCCATTGCTCCAGACGTCCACAAACAACTCTGGGGTCTTACCACTACCAAACGTATCCCCCTTTCCACTAACGCTGTACAGGTCAATGAACTAGCTAGTCACGATCCAGCCACTGTTGAGTGCGAATACAGGGACCAAGTTCACTGGAATGATGACAGCCTCATTGTAGTGCATCACAGTATTCCTCTCCATTCCCTTGATGTCCGGATCGCTAGTACTGACCGGACCATTACAGCAGTACTGGACAGTGGTTCTGAGATCATCACCATGCCCAAACGGGTGTGGGAGACACTTGGACTGCCAGTCCGGTCCAACCACATTATGACTATGTCTAACGCTAACACCAGTACAGAATCAACCATTGGAGTTGTCAAAAACCTTTGTATGGATTTTGGTGCAGGGGAGGTTTGCCTCCAGGTCCAAGTCATTCCGAGAGTGAACTTCGATCTGCTCCTCGGCCAACCCTTTCATTGTCTCATGAGCACATCCACTGACAATTTCCCCAACAGAGCTCAGACCATCACACTCCAAGACCCTAACATGGGTAAGGAGTTTAAAATCCTGACCCATCCTTGGATGGAAGGATGTCCATGCTGTCAGCATGGACAAGCCTGTGCCAACCACCAATCGGTTGTTGAGTTGGGTTTTTAGGTTTCGATGATCCACCACCCAGTTGGGGAGATCCTGACAATTCTCTGTTATTCCATTCACCAATTCGTTGTTCTGCTTTGTCCCTTGTAACTTCTCCGTCTTTGGTTCTGTCACCAGACTTACATATTCCATCCTGGTCTTCATATGAATTCCTTTTTTCTACTCAGTCATCCTTATCTCTGTCTCATATGTCCACTTTCAATTCTGTTTTCCAGTTTGACTCATCATCTCATCTTTTCGCTTACAAACTAGTTGCCAAAAAGATCCAGTCAGTTGTGGCCTCTCTCAAGGAGGAGTACCGTGTACTGCGCTGGCTTCCGGATGATCCACTCGCCAGACTTATCCTTTTGCCTACACACCCACCGGACTTTGTTCCCGGACTCTGATTCACTCAGGAACGTGCTGACACATTAGATCTCGATCCTGCCAACTGGTTATGGCCGGAAGAGGTCAAGCTAGTCTGGTGGATAGTCAGAAACCACGAAACGGCCTTTGCTTGGGTACCAACCGAGTGAGGTCGTCTAGATGAAAAGTACTTCCCGCCCATCAAAATTCCAACTATTCTGCATATGCCTTGGATCCTCTGCAATATTCCGATCCCCCCATCATCATGGGACCAGGCAATACAAATTATCAAAGACTGGATAGCATCCAAAGTATATGAACTGTCCACCACAGCATACCGCTCTCGCTGATTCTGTGTGCTTAAGCAGGATGGCAAGACTCTCTGCCTTGTTCATGACCTACAACCCCTCAACGCCATCACAATCCAGGACTCGTCTGTCCCACCATTCATAGAACATCTTGCCAAGTCATTCAGCGGATATGTGGTCTATGGCATGATGGACTTATTTGCTGGTTACGATCAACGGCTGCTCCATGTGGACTCAAGAGATATGACGACGTTTAATAGTCTGCTCAGACCTCATCATCTCACCACTCTTCCAATGGGTCATACTAATGCTGTACAGATCTACCAAGCTGATATGGCATTTATTCTATAAGATGAAATTCCCCACCACACAATGCTGTTCATCAACGACCTTCTGGTCAAGTCCAAGAAGAACCAGTACCAATGTCCAGACGGGTCCTATGAAATCCATCTGGAAAATCCGGGCATCTGGAAATTCATCTGGAATCACCTTGTTGTTGTTCACCATATTTTACAGCAACTCCAAAACATCAACGCGACAGTCTCCACCAAGAAGTTTGTGCTTGCTGTGACGACCTGAATTCCTATCTGGTCTTATACTAGGGTTCCCTTGCTAAGGGCTTGGAGGGGGCGCACTCTGGTCGTACGGGAGGAGCACTTTAAGAGGAAGACAGGGAAAGGACGAGATGAATTGGAATGAG
>JBBPKX010000811.1:0-11801 GCA_038089435.1 Boletus austroedulis | reverse complement strand
GCACAAAAAGGAATATATTGTATGGCACAGTTCGACTGCTAAGAGGAGGGGGGGAAACACGGAACACCTGGTGGCGATCTGAATGGTTCTAGTCTACTCGTGTATGTAGATTGTGGGTTTGTTTTTCTTTCATAACTGTATTATGACTGACAATGGATTGATTTGCCAGGGTGAAAAGATGCTTTCGATATTTCCTGGCTAAGTATGTAGTAGTAGTGCTATACTACTCTACAGATTTCACTAAGTGTCACAGGCAGGTAAAACTATGCAGTCCAAGAACTGGGTCACCAAACACAAAGTTCAGGAGTTAGGAATTATACTGTATTGTCATCCAAGGGAAAACCTCCCCAGAGGCGACTGCATCCTTCTTCATGAGCCAGGAAATATCATAAAACTCATGAGGCAAGTCCTTCACTTCCTTCCGAGATGAATTACCACACCCCTGAATGCATTTTGTTGCCTTGGCACCTCTGGGTGAGAGTATGTCTGAGTCATTGGAATGGACACTGTGGATGATGGCCAGTTCATTACTGATATCCCTCCTCCAAGGCATAAGCTTCGTTTGAAAAACTGGCTGCATGTCCTCCAAATCGCTTTCATCTGAGCTAGTCCCGTCACTACCCAGTCTGGTGACCATCACATTCAAAAATTCCCATACTTGCACTTCATCAGATATCCCTCTTTCTTTGGCCAATGAAAGCACATTTCAAGTCAACTTCACACGACGTTTGTACTTCTGTATATATATAAATTATATATTGTCATGAACAGTAGGCAACACTTACAGTCATCCTACGACTGTCCCTTCAGGATTTCTTCAGCAACTGCTCCTTGGTCTTTGACAACCTCTCAGCTGTCTCCACCTCGTCTTCCATGGTCAGGTCTGCTTGAATGCGAGGCTGAGCTTTCATAACTTGGGACCAAATCTGCTTGAATTTCTCAGCAATAGCATCCTCCCAATACGTATTGGATCTTGGCTGCGTTTTCCATTCCTTTTCGGAGCACATCTTGACTAGTTTGCAGATGAGGTGATGAATCATGGCTTGGTTCCAGAATGATGTGGGTGGATGATTGAAATCCCAACGAAGATCACAGACGTCTGGACCCCCTTGACTAGATTCTGTGAAACTGTTTACTTCTTCTTTAGAAGGCCCTTCGACGAGTAGAAAATCTTCGTCCTTTGAGACACTGAAGGCCTCATTAAATAGTTCACGAACATGATCCTGGCACAGGAAATTAAGCCAGAGGGGAGAAAAAAAACATAAGACTTACCAAGTTGGCATTTCTCTCATTTTGTGAGACAGCCAATTCGTACTTTAATTGCTGTACTTTCCTCGTGGTTCGTTTGGGATGGGAAGGGGGGGCAGACGTGGCAGCTGTCTGCAATGCTGGGAAATCCTTTGCAAGCAATTTGTAGACTTTTCGAGTAATAGTTGGTATATTTGCTTCGATGGGCTCAGTGTCTTTGGAAACGTGGGGAGGTGTATCTTTGGAAGTAACAGAGGGAATAGGCAAAGGATCTGAGGGGCCATTGTCCTATACAAAAGCATCAATAAAAGGAGGCATGCATAGGACTTGACCGGCTCACTGCATATTGACTGGATAAACATACTCTTGATGCGGCTGGCTTGTAGGCCTCGTGAATGAGTACTGTATGTGGTGAGGGGTAGTTAGAGGTTTTTGCCTGAGGTCACAGCGGCAAATGTAGTTGCTAGGATTGTATTAAGAATAAGGATTCACATGAAATAAGTGGCTCATCTCAGACTTATCCACCATTTCCTGCTGCCGCCGCATCAAAGTCGACACCTCTGCCTCTTTGTCCGCCTAATAACATCTTAATGATAACTGTGCTTTGTGAATGACAAATACGAAACTCACTGTTAGTCTCTCCATACGCTTCATCAGCTCCTCGTGTTCACGCTGTAAGTTCTTCATTACACCTGTCTGCCCTGCAATCACAGCATCCCTCTCAGCGATTAGTGATGCTGCCTGGGCAGTAGACTGCTGCATGATGGTGTTCAATTTCTCTTCGAGGTCTTGGAGCTTATGCGTCTGCAAAGCAATGGTTTGATCCCTCTCTGCCATTTTGTCTTTCATCCTTGCATTTTGTTCAGCTATCTCCGAGTCCCTGGCCGCCAAGTCATCACATAGACGTTGTAGAGTCTTAGATTGCTTGTGCATCTGAAGAGCAATGGTTCGATCTCTCTCCACCAATTCACGGTTCATCCTTGCATTTTGTTCAGCTATCTCCGAGTCCCTAGCTGCCAAGTCATCACGTAGACGTTGTAGAGTCACAGATTGTTCGTCCCGCAAAGCTTGAAACTGTCAAGAAGTCACTTGGATTACGGCTTGTTTCTCTGCTTTAGTGTCCTGAAGGATTTTAGGCCTTGTTTTATTGCGCAAGGGCTGCAACGGATGGGGTAATTACCTGGAGCTGGTTGATGGTCCGATGCAGCCATGATTTCACATTGTACAACTTAGTACGGACCGTCTCCGAATAATCAACTTCTCTAAGTTGGATTTTATTAGATTGCTATAGTGCGGCTGTTAGTGAGGATAATCCAGATGTGGAAGGACTCTTCTCACCCATGAAGTCTCAGATGGAGAAGGTCTAGCGAGGGACTTTCAAACATTGCTGTCATCCATCCCTTGCATGGCGGGGCTACTTGTAACTAAGGGACTTGCTAGAATGTGAGGAGCTGCTACGTCCTCAAAGCCACCTGGAATTGAGGGACTGGCAAGAAAACCAGGTGATAATGCATCCTCAAGCTGAGAGTCGCAATTGTCTGTGAATGCATTAACGTGGATACATTCATGAAAATACTCCATTTACCGTCTGTGGGATCAGGGACTGGTGTATTCTCTGGCAAAGTGTCCATTGGCAGGTATCCATGGTGCAGAGAGACTTCTGTGCATGAACATGAGTGAACAATCAAAACGAACGGGATGCAAATATACCAGTATCGGACGCATTCATATCCTCCACGTTCACCAAAGGACGATCCCAAGGGTTTGCATCTACATCTCTTGGGAGGTCTGGAATAGTGCTCATGAGATACTCATCAGGAGAAGCAGTGTTCCAGATGGAGAAGAATGACATACTGACAATCGCCTGGGATCCATTCAAGTGCTGTTAAAAAACAGACAGATCATGACGGTAATGGAATTGTGACCTAGGAAGGTGATCATTGTAGAGCAGTTGATTTTCTTGTAAAGGATAAGACAAATTCTTCATTGTTGGCTCTCAACAAAACAATCATTGTAGAGCGGTATCGTAAATCTGTCGCTACGACGACCATATTAATCCACTGTTTGAACTGGGTTAGCCAAGGATACGGTGTTGCTTAGGATAGTCAAAAAAGGAGTCAACAATTAGGAAGGCTACTTATGAGACTGCTAGAAATCTGCTGTTATTCCGATAGCATCATAAATAGAGCGGCCGGATAATTAATAATTAAGGAGATGATGCAACTCATTTGGAGGGCAGCAATTTTACATTGTTATTTCTGGACGGTTTCACCTGCCTACATGAGGGCCAGCACAGACTCTGATTGAACCAGTAAACGACTGTACCTCACTTTCCCATTTATTTTATGTCTGCTTGACGAGCATTCAAAGAGTGCTTAGAAATGCTGATGCTACTCCAGAGTTATGCCCAGATGGAACAGCCATGCAATGAGATCCCACCCACTTTCCTGACCACTCTGATCCCAAAGGTGATCGGTGGGACAAATGATAAGTAGGAGATACTGGCATGATTCTACATGCTCACCTGGGCAGGCACTGCCTAAATTTCCAAATTCAACTGTTGGGCATTATTCAATCTCATCCAACTTCGATTGAACTAATGTTGTCGAGATTGAGACAGAAATAGAGAATATAAGCAGGAAACCCTACAGAATGGGGTGTCAAAACGAGATGTGGAAGTAAGCGAATAGTAGCACTCAGAGAGGCGAATGGGTACATGAGCCCCTGACAGTTCATAGATAATAACTGATCTACTGCCAGCCAATCAGATGAACGAAAAGGATACGCGACAAACGTATGATGCAAATTGACCGCGCCACACTTTGATTGCTCAACGAACGGGGCGACGAACAATGGTCCCTACTACCATTGAAGGTTAGATTGTGTTGCTTTTTTTGTGGGTTCAACATACTACGCGTGGTCATAATTCATCGGTCTCTACATTGCAAAATCTTAGGGACTACTAGGGGCTACTAAGGACTACAACTACGTGGTGAGAGAAAAGGTGTTAACAACGCGTGCGGTGGGCATTTATTGTGAATCGAACTCAGCTGGGCGATGCTGCGGTGGGATCATCGCCACCGCAGCATCACCTGGCTGAGTTCGATTCACAATAAATGCCTGCCGCATGCGTTGTTAACTTCTTTTTCTCCCACCATCTCATGCATAGTGTCTAGTGCCTAGTAGTAATAATCATGTAGCCTAGTAGATGAATGTGTGAATGCACTGGCTGTACATCCAACAAAGTGTCACTCGTAGTACCTATAAGGGTTATTCATGGGGTATAACTGTCTCTGACCTGGTGTATTCCAGTAGTCGTATCAATTTACTTTACAACATTATGTACCTTGCACCCGAATATCAGATTGGTACATGCTTGTATGAACATTAGCAGCCCTTTGTTGGTAATCCTTGTTCCCAGATCGTAGCTTTTGTATTTATCTCGACACTTGTATTTTTGGGTACAAGGTGTTCATTGTCACCCAACTCGCTCTCCGAGCATAATAAGAAGCAGGTAAGTCATTACAGTGGTACATACTACTTCATGCCCTCACGGAACGTCCATTACCAGTGTATTTGTCATTCATGTTGCGAGGTAGATGACGACGGGGTTGCTTGTTTACCTGGAGGCAAGCCGCAGCTACTCAAGTTCAAGAACATTCACCTTTGGAACTCACAGTGTGTGGGCATGACTCCCCATCCCACCCCTAATTCCCGCAGGGCAGCAATCCTCGATCTCACTCAGCAATCTACCCAAACATCACCACCCCCGAGCCCCCCATCCCAGTCTGAGATCGACACACTCTCTGCTGTGCTTTTTGCGACTACCATCTGTGACAATGGTCCCGACTTGGAATCACAGTCGAGCAAGTTATGGATATCTCGCGATGAACATCAAAGCAAGGTATTCTCTCCTGATCACCAAAAGTTCCGGCCACCGGATATTGGCGAATTAGCCAGTATCCTTGATCGTATATCCTTAGGGAGTAGGTACATGTATTCTGCAACACCTTTACTGTGATTTCCTGGTGTCTTACCATGATGGTGACAGCTCTAACGAGAATCTTCAAAGAGAAGAAAGGGACCTTCGTCGAGCCCTTGCTGAGGAAGCACCAGAGCCATTGGATGTCAATTTACCTTCTGCGACTCAGACTTCCAGTGACCCTGTGCAGTATGACACTTGTATGTATTTCATTTTAGAGGCTAGAAGTCACGTTAATGTCACTTAGCTCATCATTTTGACCATCCCATCAACCGCTGTGATGAAGTTTCGCAAGTATCTATTTTCCTTAGTGTGGTCAGCGTAGTCCTCTTTGGGGTTGTGACGACCTGGCTTTCCTAGGTGGTTCTATACTCTGGGGTTCCCTGGTTAAAGGGCTTGGAGGAGGTACGCACTTCAAGTGGTTGTGGAAGGAGCTAAGGGGCGGGGCGAAAGACAGGGAAAATACAGGTGAATTAAGATGTGGTCTGCGCTACTGACAGGCCTTTATATACTCTACGCTACGAGGCTGTGCTTGGTCCGTGCTAGCGAGGCTATACTATGGCTATGCTATGGCTATCCTGAGCTACTATAGCTATTGGTGGGTAAGGTCCGTGAGGCTATGACGAGGGACTACCGCTACTGGTTATCTATAATTAGGCCTCTTCTCCATGAGGCGTCAGCGAGGCTAGACCTGTACCTGGCTGTGCTATCCTATGCATCCTGTGCGTGGCTATGTGCAGTGCCTGCTGCATGAGGCGTGTGAGTCAGAGTGACCGAGAGTGACTCCTACTGACTCCGGTGTGACTCGATATGACTCCTTGTGACTTGATCGAGGTTATGACTCGATGTGACTCGTGGCTGTGCTGTGGCTGTGACCGTGACTTGATCGCGGGTCAAGACTGATGGAAAAATGAAATGTACACCCTCTTAGGGATTCATTACACTATACCCTTCCTAAGGGTTGGACTCTGGACAATCCTAAATAGATCCTATCCTCTGTGCGTCGAGGCAAGAGCATCCTAGCTCAAGTAAGGGGTCTTCTTCGACCAAAACTCTTCTAAACTCCTATGGATTCCTCTGTACGTTGAGGCATGAGCATCCTAGCTCAAGTAAGACTTCTAATACTATCCCAGTACGTCGGGCAAGAGCGCTTTAGCTCAAGAAAAATAACAAACTAACCCTGAAGCGTCGAAGATGATGACTGTGGTGAAGCCATGGGTAAAAGGTGACGAGGTGACAAGACAATCCCAAAGCTTCCATCGCTTCAGAGAGTTCTCCTGCTAAGAGAATAAAAACTCGAAAACTCGAAAACACTAAACCAGAGTGTTAAGCGTTGATAAACCAGACGACTTCCCTGGTTCTTCTTCTACTATCCTTCATGCGTTGTTAACCCTGACGCAGCCCAGGGTACTCTATACTCCTGGGTAGGCTTCTAGTTCAAGGAATTAAAAAGTCTCTTGACTTGATCCATGGTCATTCCTTTGCACGCTCTGGCAATAGGATGTTCATCTTCATCATCCTCATAGGGCGAGGGGACAGTACGAACCACTCTTGTGTGGCGCTTCTCCTGATCCGAAGGCTTTCCTTTGTTTCTGGGGCAATCTCTGTGATGTTTGCCAAACCACTTGCAATCCGGGCATCTCTTTCCTTTCTTCGGGCAATCTCTGATCCTATGACCCATCTCATGACATCCATAGCACTCTTCTTGAACTGCTCTAAGCTCTGTTGCGTCGACATCCATGGCGTCTTCTTCGTCTCTGGCCTTCCGGGGCTTAGACTGACGAAAGGAATGAAAGGGGCAATCCTGAAAGGGGTGATCTCTATAGATGTATTGGTAGGCTTCCTGAGCGTTTCCAATGCGTCGGATCTCTGCCATATATGCCGTGATGGTGTCTGCACGCTTTCCTTCTCTAAAGATTTGCTGGATAATGGATGGGCGAGCACTTTTCTCAACTAGAGAGATGGCATGACTATCTGCAATGTCTGCAAGGTTATAGAGGGCTTCAAATTGAATGATGAACTCGTCGGTAGTCTGATCTCCTTGTTTGATCCTTGAGAGTTCCTTGATGGCCCAATCTCTGTTATTCGTGGCTCTAAACATCATGGGTACCTCTGCTTCGAGCGTGGCCCAAGTGTAGGTTCTTCCTCTAGCTAATCTCGTTTCTGCAAAGCATCCTGCTTTGGTACCTGTTAAGCGAGATAGAATGGCGACTACTGCGTCGTATGAGTGAGGGGTAATGGCGGTGGAGTTGGCGTCAAGCCATCCTTTCATCTTCGACCACCATTCTTCAAACTTTCCTCTAGATCCGTCATAGGTTCCTGGATCAGCGAAGAGTTCTATCTTCCTGGAGTATCCCGGGGTAGGTCCTATCGATCCTGTTCGACTTCCTGCTTGTGCTCTAGCAAGCTGGTGCTGTAAACTCGTGTTCTCCGTCTGAAGCTGAGAGATGGCAACATCCTGTGCCTGAAAGGCTCTCTCTATCTTTCCTATCGCTTCAGCTATGGCTGCTATCTTATCCTGCCAGTTGACTGAATCATCCTGGAGGGTAGTGAGAACGTCTTGGAATGGACTAATGGTAGACATCTTTGTCTGTACGCGGCTGAGTAAGGCTCTAGTCTCTGTGGGGTGACTCTAAGCGTCTCGAGTTCTGATAACTCCTGTGGTAAATGCGTCCACCAGACTCTGGGGTAGGGTGACAGATGGTAGTAACTGGGTACGGTGACTGTGAGCGGGCTATTCTCTAAGCCAAGGCTCCGTGGGTGATAGGGTTCTTGTCTGCTTATCAACGCTGGACAATCGCGATCTAAGGTGGGTACGGGGAGTTCTTTAAAGTGGTTCCCTCCTGCACTGTGGACACAGAGAGAGCTAGTCCCTTCGCTCTTCCTTCTGGATGGCTTTACCTCCTGGCTTACTGTCAAACCAACTAACTTCTTCAGCCTGCTAGAGACTCGAGAAGGGGGTAAACGACGCTTTTGAACTCTTCTTCGGCGTGCCTGGGCCTATCAACTCCTGACACGGATAGGGGGATTCTCGGTAGGGGATCGTCGGATTAGGGCGAACCTTAGGGCTATCAACTCCTAAGCACTGATGGGTGGGGTCCAAGGGTAATCAATCCTAGGACTAATAGAGGTGTGAGCGGCAGCGAAGCCTGTGATGAGCGAACACTCAGCTAAGAGGTGCTCCTTCCTGGTATGACTTGAAGACGAGGGGCTACCTGGTCCAAGAAGGATCTTAATTCAAATGTGACGACCTGGCTTTCCTAGGTGGTTCTATACTCTGGGGTTCCCTGGTTAAAGGGCTTGGAGGAGGTACGCACTTCAAGTGGTTGTGGAAGGAGCTGAGGGGCAGGGCGAAAGACAGGGAAAATACAGGTGAATTAAGATGTGGTCTGCGCTACTGACAGGCCTTTATATACTCTACGCTACGAGGCTGTGCTTGGTCCGTGCTAGCGAGGCTATACTATGGCTATGCTATGGCTATCCTGAGCTACTATAGCTATTGGTGGGTAAGGTCCATGAGGCTATGACGAGGGACTACCGCTACTGGTTATCTATAATTAGGCCTCTTCTCCATGAGGCGTCAACGAGGCTAGACCTGTACCTGGCTGTGCTATCCTATGCATCCTGTGTGTGGCTATGTGCAGTGCCTGCTGCATGAGGCATGTGAGTCAGAGTGACCGAGAGTGACTCCTACTGACTCCGGTGTGACTCGATATGACTTCTTGTGACTTGATCGAGGTTATGACTCGATGTGACTCGTGGCTGTGCTGTGGCTGTGACTGTGACTTGATCGCGGGTCAAGACTGATGGAAAAATGAAATGTACACCCTCTTAGGGATTCGTTACAGGGGTTGGACGTGACTGTGGCGATTTCCTACTCAGCGCTATATCCCTTATCCTCACCTTAGCCTTCAACTCGGTCTGCCCCAGGCCTACCACTCTCCGGGACCATACCCTCGCTCAGATACCTAAGACCGTGAAAACCGCATTATCCCGATTTAACCTTGGAGGTTGTACCACCACATATGCAGTCTGCCCGTCATGTAGCTGCCTTTATAGACCATCTATATCATCGACTTTGGTTTCATATCCCCTTCACTGCACAAATAGACCCCGTCCAGAAGCTGACATTTGTGAAGCAAATCTTGTCAGCGATCCGCATGCACGCAGGACTCCCATCAAAACCTTCGTTTACCACCACTTTCACGACTACTTGGCTGGCCTGTTGGCATGGCCAGATCTAGAAACTCTTATGGACAAAGCATGCGACGATCTCGCAAGGGAGTCCAAGAAACCAGTGCCCCCTATTGTAAAGGACGTGTGGGATGCCAAGTTCCTATGCACATTCACTGGTCCGTGCAGTGAAAAAATATTTGCGGATCGCGGAGATGAAGGTCGCTATGTGTTCACCTTGAACGTCGACTTCTTCAATGTCGAGGGAAACTGACAGCGCAATGCTGCAACGTTGTGTGGAATCATATCTCTCGCATGCCTCAACCTCCCCCTGGACATCCGCTATAAGCCAGAAAATATGTACCTGGCAGGCATCATTCCTGGTCCACACGAACCCTCTGGCGATCAATTAAACTACTTCCTTGACCCCTTGCTCGATGATCTTGTGGATAGTTGGGAAAAGGGTGTCAGATACTCTTGCACAGCTTCATATCGAGATTGCGTCACTCGCTCTGCTATAGCATGTGTGGTCTGTGACCTTCCTGCTGCCAGGAAAACCGCACAGCTAGCCAGCTCAAGCAGCCACTTCTATTGTAGTGCCTGCCACTGTTTCCATATCTCTTCCCTTGGTAGGTCAGACTTTGAAGACCCCGATTGGGGATTCTGTGACAAAGACACGTTATGGGTGCACGCTGAGACTTACCGGAAGGCGTTGTTGTCCACTGAGCGACATAGGTTATTTGTTCAGTATGGTGTACGGTGGTCATCGCTTTGGCGACTCCAATACTGGGATCCGGCTCGGCAACTCATTGTGGATTCCATGCATTGCTTGCTGGAAGGCCTTGCGCAGAGTCACTTTCGGGAATTCCTGGGTCTTACCACTTCTATTGCAGTGAAAAAAAAGGCTGAATTAGAATCGTGGCCAGCATTTTCTGACACTTTTCATTCCCCTGACTCCTCCCCTGAGGGGGAAAAACTAAGCAAGAACGATCGAAAGCATGTACACAGCATCCATTCTCTTCTCACGAGTGCAGTGGATAACCTTGCTGATGGCGTGGACAGTGAACGTCTCGAGGAGCACTTCAGCGCACTTGAGCACAAACTCGTGGCTAAGAATGTTTCAGCTCTACAATTTGTTGCTGTTGGTCTAGGTTTATCGTCTCAGGGAGGAGGAAAAAGAGCATTGAAAATTCATTGGGTAAAAGCATTAGTACAGTGGGTAAGTGGACCGTTTCAACTTGTTCCTGGTTACCAACCTATACACAGCGTTGCTCTAAGCCAATGATGGCTCCCTTGCGTATCTGTACTTCAAGCCCTTCGGTAATGGCACTGAAACGACCTGACTCACTTAAGAGCTGGACGCTTGTAGGGGGGCGTTCGAGCGAGTGGGTGAGAAAGGGAAATATCGAAGGAGAACAAGACTGGGGTCTTGGCCTCGCTTCGAGCCTGGTATTTATACTCTACTGTACATGGCTGTGCTTGGTCTGTGCTAGCGAGGCTATACTACGTTAAATATGCTATTGGTACATGAGGCGAAGCACCGGGGCAGAGGTGCACAAACGAGGACGAGGGGACGAGTCATCGTCTGCCCAATCTGAGTCAAGTCGAGTCATAGGGGCTATTTATGGATAGGTGTGCGCTGGCAGCGTACAGCCACGCATAGCCTCGATGAGTCGATCCGGGGCGATGACGTCAAGGGTCTACATAGCCTTGAGCCATGAGTCCTTGGTCCGGACTGCTCTAGATCCTAGTTCGTCTGTGAGCCTGCTAACCCCTTAGCTAAGTGGCAAACATAGAGAAAATAAGAAAAGAAACTAAGTAAGAGTCCGTTAAGTGTCGGATAACCTTTAGGAAAATAGAGGAAACGTTACAGGCACACATTCAACAAATTATCAAAGAGGCAGTTATTCCATCTTCTGTGAGGTCTGTTCCGAAGAATTTCGGTGATGCAAGAGCGGGCACTCTTAAAGCCGACGAATGGCGAACAATGGCCACGATTTATCTGCCTTTGGGATTGGTTAGCCTGTGGGGTGAAGGTTCAGAACACCCATCGCAGGAAGTAGCAAACCGTCTTCAATGCACTCTGGACCACACCATGCAGCTCGTGTCTGCCATACAGATCGCTTGTTACCGTCGTATGACTGTATCACATATCAATGCTTACTGCTCTTGCATCCGCTCCTGGCTCGAAGATTTGCCTCGAGTCTTACCAGAAGCACCTTTACGCCCAAATGGCCACATGGCATGTCATATATCCGACTACCTTGATCTTTTTGGACCTGTGCGGTCTTGGTGGTGCTTCCTGTTCGAACGCCTGATAGGTCAATTACAGCGGCTGCCCAGTAACCATAAATTTGGTTAGTTCATGTAGGTGATCAAGGCTTCCCCACTAACTGTG
>JBBPKX010000807.1:0-11835 GCA_038089435.1 Boletus austroedulis | reverse complement strand
CATGTGAGTCAGAGTGACCAAGAGTGACTCCTACTGACTCCGGTATGACTCGGTATGACTCGTTGTGACTCGATCGAGGTCATGACTCGGTATGACTCGATGTGACTCGTTATGACTTGTGATGACTCGTGAGACTCTGTGGCTGTGCTGTGGCTGTGACCCGCAACCAAGAATGATGGAAAAATGAAATGTACACCCATCTTAGGGATTCGTTACAATGAGCGGGAGGGAGGTGCCTACTGGTTAACCCTGGGTTCCTTTAGTCGACTTGTGATCTTCTGGCGGGTAGCTAATCCAGTGGGTAATGAGCAGTCTTATTCTAATGAAATGACCTAACTCACTTAAGAGCTGGACGCTTGAGAAGGGCGTTTGGGCGTGTAGGTGAGAGAGGGAAATATCGAAGGAGAATAAGACTGGGGTCTTTGTCTCACTTCGAGCCTGGTATTTATACTCTACTGTACATGGCTGTGCTTGGTCCATGCTAGTGAGGCTATACTACGTTAAATACGCTATTGGTACATGAGGCGAAGCACTGGGGCAGAGGCATACAAGTTGGGACGAGGGGACAAGTCATCTCACACTTGCTCTGAGTCAGTCCGAGTCATAGAGGCTATTTATGGATAGGTGTGCACTGGCAGCGTACAGCCGTGCATAGCCTCCATGAGTCGTTCCAGGGCAATGACGTCAAGGGTGTCACAGCCTTGAGCCATGCATCCCTGGTCTGGACTGGTCGAGGCTCGTCCTCGAGTCCCTGTCTGCTATCCCCTTAGCTAAGTGCCGTACAAGAAAGAAAATAGAAAGGAAACTAAATAAGAGTCCGTTAAGTGTTAGATAACTTGTAGAAAATTGAGGAAACATTACAATCACCTCCCAACCAGATTCGTAATCCAGATGCCGGAGAGCGGGAGAATCGCAGATAGCGTCCTTGAGATGCTGCATGGCAAGTTTTTGTGGCTCCTTCCATTCGAAGGGGACACCTTTTCGAGTAAGATTAACAAGAGGACAAGCAATAGAAGCAAAATTACGGATAAAAATGTGGAGTACACTGCACACACCAAGAAAGCCACAGATGTGGGTGAGATTCTGGCACTCGGGCCAGTCTCGAATCTTTTGTACCTTGTTCTCGTGTGGGACACAGCCCTCAAACATGCACTTGTGACCGACGATAGTTGTGTCTGGTGCAGCAAGGATGAACTTCTTGGCGGATACAGTAGCACCGACGTTTTGGAGATGCTGAAGGATGTGGTGAACGGCTTGGAGGTGCTCCCAAATGAAGCATCGAATTCCTGAGTTGTCCAGAATGGTCTCGTATGAGCCATCTGGGTTCTGATAACGGGTTAGCATGGATTTGACCGGAAGGTCATCAATAAAGGGATAGGTGAAATGAGGGATTTCATCCTGAAGGATGAAGGACATGTCAGCTTGATAAATTTGAACCGCGTTAGTGTATCCCATAGGGACAGTGGTGATGCGGTGAGGACCCATCAGACTATTGAAAGTCATCAGGTCGCAAGAATCCGGATGAAGTGGGTGCTGGTCATAGCTGGCAAACAGGTCCATCATCCTGTACACTGCGTATCTGGTGAAGGATTCCATGAAGTGCTCGACGAATGGGGGAGTGGACGAGTCACGGATAGTGACCACATTGAGGGGTTGGAGATTGTGTACGAGGTGAAGGGATTTGCCATCCTGTTTGAGGACGCAAAACCAGCGAGAGTGATAGGCAGCAGTGGAGGGCTTGTATACTCCAGATGCAATCCGGTCCTTGATAATCTGTATAGTGTCAGCCCACATCGCAGGAGGAACAGGAATGTTTCGGAGCACCCATGGCGTATGGGGCACAGTCGGAATTCTAACAGGAGGGAAATAACGCTCGTCTAGGTGACTGCGTTCAGTCGGTACCCAAGCGAATGCGTTTTTGTGTTCACAGATGATCCAATGAACGAGCTTGACCTCTTCAGGCCAGAGCCAATTTGCGGGATCCAGATCTAACTTGTCAGCACATTCTTGTGTGAAACGAAATCCAGGAACGAAATCAGGAGGATTGGTAGGTAAATCAGTGAATCCGGCAAGCGGATCGTCTGGAAGAGTCTGGGTAATCCGAAACTCTTCATCAACTGGAGCAACAACGGAACGAATCTTCTTTACAACAGGCTTGTAGGCCAGCGCATGAGAAGAGGTATCGTACGAATAAACGGATGAAAGGGCAGAACAAGTATCCGGAGACAGAATGGATTGAGTCGAAGACAAAAACGGATAGTCCGGAGAATGTCCGGATGAAGGCGAAGCAAGATGGGTGTATGACGAAGTCACAAGAAAGGATGAAGAAGGGAAAGACGAGATTGACGATGGATGACTGTTACCCGACTCTCCCCAGTTGAATTCTGGATCATTGATGTCTAAAAACCCATCTCGACAATGGATTGGTGGCTGTTACAGTGCTTCTTCTCATGACAGCGAGGGCACCCTTCAGACCATGGACGCATTGGCAGCGTGAACTGCTTGCTGGAGTTGGGGTCATGGAGTGTGATATTCTGTGAACCGTCCGGGAAATCTTCAGTAGTCGCGCTCATTAAACAATGGAATGGTCGACCCAGCAACAGGTCGAAGTTGGCACAGCCAAGGACTTGGACCTGTACCATTACTTCACCTGCGCCAAAGTTGACAATGAGGTTTTCGAGGACACTGATCGTGGTGTCGACGCTAGTGTTAGTGGAGGACATCTTCATCATATGGTCCGACCGGATTGGCAGACCTAACTCTTCCCAAACGCGCTTGGGCATCGCAATAATCTTGGATCCCGAGTCCAAGACACCTAGAATAGGATGTCCAGATGGACCAATCTTCGCCTCGATGGCGCAAAGGGGGAGATTGTGGTGAGTGACGATGAGTCCATTGTCATTCCAGAGTATCCGGTCTCCATAGTCTCAAGTGACTGCGAGTGGGTCACGACCAGCGAGCTCGTTGACGTGGATGAAGTTGGACGAAGGGTTGGTTATGCATTTTACGGTGGTCAAATTCCGAAATTGCTTGCAAATTTCTGGGGAGACTGCGAGAAGGTCCTTAACTGGAACTGGAATGCTGGTGTCGAGGACAGAGTCGAGGACTCACTTAGGGGCAGAGTCGTCTTCGAGGAGAAAAGAGTATTTGTACTGGGTGGTGAGTGCAAATGAGTTCAGTTGGTTGGTGCGAGGAGGAACGGTTGCTGGGTTTCCGGGCCTGGTGGCATTGGTACTGGACGGTCCGGACTTGTCAGCGGATGACGAAGAAGCTGCATTAGGAGCAGGAGGCTGGTGGTTATGCTGCATGTCCTGCGATGAGCTAGCATTACGAGCCGATGATGAGGACAGTTGTTGTTGGGGTTCTGGATTCCTGTGAGCCAGAACATGGACACCGTCAAATTTCTTCTTCCCCTTGTCTTTTGACACCTTATCTGCTTGGAATGTAGCCCAAGCTTGTGCGAAATATGGCTGAAACTCAGGGTCAGCAACAACAGGGACAGAATCAGTGACCTCCTCTGCATCAGACTCTGTGGTCATGAAGACAGACGAGTCGATGTCAAGGATGGCCGGAGTGTCCAGATATGCGGCAGAGAGAATGTTAGCAGAAATATGAGGGGGTGCGTCCCTCGAGAAACCAGACGAAGATGAAGTAGAGGCAATGGGCTGGGCTGACTGCCTTGATCCCATGATCTGATCTATGGCGTCCTTAAGACACTGTCCACCCGGTACTCGTGGTATCTCCGACCCGTTTGGCAAGTATAACCTGCCGTCCGTGCCTCGGATGACTTTCCTGGTGTTCAAATACTCCATACAGACGGAACATGTACGAGTAAAATGTCCTGGACCTGTGCAGAACTTGCACAGGGGTGGAGTACGCAAGGCTTGGTTAACCTTGGACTTCACAACAGGTATGGGGTTAAAAGATGGAACGGATGAGGAAGGCTGGGCAGAAGCCCGAGGCGAATGGTAAGATACTGGTGGCTGTGTAGCTGCCACTAGGGGAGAAACTGTCGAACGAAAGGCAGAGCCAGTTAAAAGGAACGTTGCAACCTGTGTTACATCCACCATTGGATATGGATCCTCCGGATGGATGTCTTGCTTGACAATGAGCAGGCGCTCGCGCATTTTCTGCTGAAGAAGAGAAGGGAAACCGTTGAGATAGAGCATATCGTGCTCCGTCTTGGATAGTTTCCTACTAGTGATTAGTGGCGCAGCGACCTTATGGAACACTCGAGAGTATTCTCCAAGGTCATCCTGGTTGTGCATTTCCTTCGTCTGGTAGCTCTGGACGAGATACTGGATGTCGGCGCGACAGTACTGGTTGTTACCCTCGCATCCAGGGTAGAGCTTCTTGACCTCGGTGACGAAGTCATCCCAGTTCGCCGGATTGGCGTTCACTTTGGGGAGAGTCTCCCAGACCTCTGCTTCGTCGAGGACAGCATACTGGATAGCCGCCTTGATCTTTTGTGTGTCGGTAAGACCTCCGGCTGTGCCAAGAAGTTCGATATCTTCAAGGTAGCATGGGAGCTCAGATGGGGTTTTCCCATTGAATTTTGGAGCGTTGGGGGTGCCATGAAGGGGCATCTGGAATCCTGGCTATGCCATTGGTTGTTGAAGGTTCTGTGAAGGGTTAGCGGTTGGTCAAGCTGGATTGACTGGATTAAACGGATGAGCGGAAGGAGGACGAGGTACATGTGATGGAGGAAATGGAGAAACGATGGTTGGGATGCGAACTGGAACGGGGGGAGATGGTAATTGTACGGGTAAGGGAAGTGGAGAGACGACCGGTGTACTGGTTACTGGATGAGTCTCGGACGTGTCCGGATATACGGATGCGTCAAAAAGAAATGATAATGACGGAGATGAGGATGAGGACGACAGTAAATGAGACAAAGATGAAATGGGGGATGACGAGAGGGAAGTTAAAGGAGATGGGGAGGAAAGGACCTGGGATCTATGAGTAGGAGGGGGGGTCGAGTGGATAAATGCCCCTGGGACAAACAGTGAATCAGGAACAAATGGAGGATCCGATAACAAAGATTTGGATGATGTAAGATATCGGTGATGTTCATTCTCTGGTGACACCGGACGAAAGAAGTCAGAATCTGTGGAAATATTCAGTTAGCAAAACTCAGAGAGGAGATCCTCGAGCTCTTGACACTGAGGGGTGGGTCTGAGCGACCTTCTCGTCGACCTAGTGGAACCCCTCGCAGTGGGCTCCAGTTGAAGAAATATAAAATGGGTTGCACTTGACCAGGAGGTCAAGTAGGAAAAAGTGGGTAGAAGGTGGGAGTGAGTGTAAAGCTCATCCCAAGGGGTTCACGCAGGTCGAATGAGGTGAGAAGGGGTAGCTCGACTATGCCAGGCATACGAATTGAGGAGTCCAGAAGGAATCCGGTTTGAATGTGGTATATCCGGTCTAGGACGAGGACCAGATGCGACGACAATGACGAAAACGATGATGACGAGGTGGCGAGAGACTCGAGATGTGGGTGATTGAGGTGGACGAGCACAAGATGAGATTCAAGATCCCTACACAAGATTTTATAGTCCGGGCATTCCCAGGACTTCTACAATGCGGATCCTAACGCCACAATGTAGCTAAAAAGAAATAAGGCAACAACAAGATAAATCCCAATCTCTACATCTTTCTCCAAGTTCCCCGATGCCAAACAAACTCATAAAAGGTTAAACGAGATGAACAAACACTGACCACAAGGTAAAAATGCTGTCCAGTGAGTCCGACTATGGACAGATAATACGGATAATCGGATATAAACACGGATACATACAGATAGAGATGGATCTTGACCGGATGGACACAGGACACGATGGACTGCTTGTACGACGGTTGAGGACGACCATTGACGACCAGGGAGTGGGCTCAGTGACTGGCTGCGAACGTAAGGAACTGTGGTTTCCCACAGCGCTCCAGGATTCCCTTCCAGGATTCCATCCTCTGTCCATTGCCATTTTCTAGATCACTGACAGTAGGTCTCATCTCCGGACCTCCGGACTTTGCACCTCCGGACTCCACCATCTGTCACCTCGAATTTGGCACCCCTCTTTTGCTGCGCTGTCCCTGCGCTCTCCCAGACTTCCTCATTCAAGGATTTCCAACCCCTCACCACTCCCATTCCACTTCTCAGTTGTTGACACTCCCTTATTAAGGGGAGGATAAGGACTCTGTCCACCAAGCCCCAACTCCGGTTTCCTCCAGTTTTTTTTTTTTTGTCCTTTCTGATTCCTTTTGTCCTTTCTGTTTTGTCATCGCTGTTGTGAACATCCCTAAACCAGATAGTATCATGTTATCAGCCTCTGACATCCCGTTTTTGGACCTCAGGATTCTCCATTGGATCCTCTAGTCACCTCCGGACTTTCCTCACCAGACTTCATCATCCCTTGCCAGACTTCGTTATTGCTCACTGGACCTTCCATCTCCGACCTCGTCCCCTCTTTGTCGATATCTGCTCACCTGATAAGTGGTTTCCTCCATCGTGGCACCTCCTGTGATTGTCTTCGGACTTTCACACTTCTGTTCATCACCCCCACTGGTCTACCGACTAACTCCGAAGTTGCCATCTGCATTTCTGGACTTTGTCACCAGTATCTGGACCTTCGTTCTCTAGGTCCACCCTCTGTTTTATTAGGTCTCTGTCACCTTTAGACCTTGTCTCTACAGCATCAGGCATTTGTTCACCTCGCCTATACAACTTGAGACATCCCCTTCCTGGCCCTTCATGACTCCGGAATTATTCACCTTCTCTCTGGCTCTCCAGTCATGAACTCCATTTTACTCCGCTTCACCAGCCCCAGACTTCGTTAATTCAAGTCCACCGGTTCATCCCCCTGGTCCTTGTCCTTTTGGACACCATTTGATGCTGTTAGATCATTCCTCCACCCATGCATCCATTTCCGTCCCACTTTTGTTGCTTCATCCTTGAACTCCAGATGCTCCTGTTCTCTCCATTCCCTGCCTTTGCCAGCCTCTGAACGACATTTCGTGCACTTTTGCACACCTCTGTCTGCACATTTTGTGCACCTCTGTCGTGCTTCAGCACATTTTTCAGTCCAATTATGCCCCTTTTTACTCTTTTATGGGTTAAAGTTGGTTGTTTTGTCATTCTGGACTTCGTTTTTCAGCATTTTGGCACCTTTTGGAAGAAATCTACTCATCCTTGTGTCATTCTGGGCCACCCTCCCTGTTCATTCCACTCGTGAATGCTGCTGAACATCTGTTTAGCATGCTCCGAGCACCTCCAATGTGCTTGTTTTCCAGGTTCTTTTTTTGGACTTCCCTATTAAGGGGAGGATAAGGACTCTGCTCGCCACTACTCTTGTCATTTTCTAGGTCCATTTCGACACCAGTACAGCTCGCGAAGTCCCTCCGAGCTCATATCTAGTGGATCATATTGTGGCCTCTTGTCTGAGCATCTCCATTATGACCTCCGGACATTCCTGTCCAACTCCGGTCCTACTCCTAGTCCAGAAAAATGAGCCCCAGTGCACCGTCATCTGTTCATCCCCTGCATCCTTCCATTGATCTAGATGTTCCCTGAAGACTCTGTCATCCATCCTTGAAGATACCTCTGCTCTCATTATTCCTCAGACACTTTCCAAGTACCACCAGAACTCCGGTCTGACCTCTGGAGCTTCTCCTCCATCATCTCCAGTACTAAGGAACTCTTCTGGAACATTGTCATGTATCTTTCTGGACCCCAGTCTTCTATATCATGATCATGACACACACCCCCTGTCTCCATCGAGTCAATATTGATCACCACAAACCCTTCTGACTATCCCTGCTCGCCTTCACATCCCACAGCTCCTCACTGTCATCGTCGCATTCCACGAGCTTTGCATCAGGCCACGTCTTGATATCGCCAGTATCGGACATCGTGGTCGAAGGGAAGAAAGACAAGAAAATTGACAAGTGCCAAACTCCGAATGGCCTTGTTATATAATCTGTTTCAAACTCCGCTTGTTGATTGTCACGTGCGTGTCTCGCTTTCAAACTCCGGCTCGGATCAACAAGGTGTGGACCTCCACTCCACACATCCACTTTCTCCACTCCGCTCCAAGCAAGTCATACTTGGACCATGTTCCACCCTGTAGGCCTCGAGGGCTCGGCCTTAATGGGGGGGCACTGTCATGTACCATGTCAACCCCTGTTCCGACCATCTCCGACCAGCCCCATCGAACTCCGGTCTCCTCCATTGGATCCTCCACCACAAGTTCCATTCTGGCCCTTCGACCCATCCGGACTTGCTACGGAGATTCCTCCGCCCTCCGGACTTTCGTTTATAGTATTTCTCCTTTTGTTCTAGATCCGTTCTCGTCACCTTTCCGTCTTCTATCACATAGCCTTCTGGACATTCGGTATATCCTGTCTTCCGACCCTCTTGCTTATTCAGGCTATGTTGTTGGTTTGTACATTCTCCGTTCCGTCTTACAAACCCTATGTACATTGCCCTTCCTCCTTAGTCATCTCCGGTCCGGACTTACTCCAGACACCATAGGACTTTGTATATAAACCTCCATATTTCCTCCTGTATTCTTTAGTTCGAATATTGTACGTCATTGTACATCATTGTATGTCATTGTACGCCATTGTATGTCACTATATGCCCCTTCTCTGGACTTGAAGTCCCCTTGAACATCTCCTCTTCTCCCTCATCTCTGAAATACGAGGATTGAATACTGGCAAGGGCGTGACACATAAGTCCTGCGCCAATGTCCTCACCCCCTCCGCTCTGTTCCGGTTCGACCCTCCAGACCTATGATCTCCGGCTCGACCAATTCCGGACTTCGTTTGCAAGTCCCGGAAATAGCCCCTATCCTCCGGACCTCCATTGGACTTAAGCCCAGGAGAAGGAGATGCAGCCTCTGACACATCCTCAACTTGTCTTTTCAATAGATCACCCTCAAGTTGGACTTCAGTTCTTCTCACCTCTGTTTTTCGGCATCTTTCCATACTCCCCATTCTGTCTCTTTTGGTTTCACTTGCCCCCATTCAATGATTGTGTTGTTGCCAACGTACTCTGTTGAGTCTGGCTCTTTGCAACATTATCTAATCAACTCCAGCATAAAGATCAAACTCCAACACCAAACTTCATGCATTCACACATGCAGTATTTGTCAACCTCAGACACCCTTGGATGAACTTGTTCTGCTTGCTCCACCCCACTGAAGATTAATGCTCTTGTGTTCTTCACCTCCAGTCCCCTCTGAAGATCATTTTCATGTCATCAACATCTTCAGACCTCTGGAGTTTCATGAAGATCTTTCTCCTGTTCCTCTTGACATCCTGTTGTGCTTGAGCTCTATTTCCAGAGTTCACATGATGTAGCTGACTTCACCTTTGGTCTTCTCAACTGTCTCTGTTCTCCCTTGAAGCACCCTTTGTGTCCCCACCTATGTCCAGTACTCCATCTGGAGTATCTCCAGACTAACATGATCACTTCATCTCAGCTTCTCAGCCACTCGTTCTGCTGTACCATCAACCATTTGATGGAACACCCCATCCCCTCCCTCATTTCCACTGCCTCCTGATCCCCCACCTCTGTTTCCATTTTCCTCATAGGCAACTCCACCTTTGGACCTTCTTTTGGTCACCCTTTGTTGGGTTTTCAATGCAGCCTTGTTCTTGGACCCTACTGACTCACCCACTTTACACTCCATTGAGTGATTGGGTTATGAGCAGCATAACTCTTCAAACTCCTGCAAACAGAATGCCAACCCCCTGATGTCAGTCTGACACCAAGACACCAGTACCAGCATCATTGCAACAGCTCCAGTCCCAACTCCATCTCACCATCACCTCCAGTATTCTTGTGATACACCCATACTTCATGCACATTTGTGCTTTCATGCATACTCGGAAACACCTTTGGAAATCCCCTTGGACTTCAATGCCATCCAGCTGTGTGCATTCACCACATTATATGGTTCTTAGGCTGTGCTTGGTCTGTATTCACCTTTGTCTCCTTCCTGACCAGCTCCATTGCTTCCACTTCAGAGTTCTTCAATCCAGTTGAAGATCTTATCAGGATGGCTTTCCCCTCTTCCTAACCCCATTTTTTACTTTTTGCCTTCGACCTGCACCAGTCACTGCACTCCAGGACTCCCATTGTGGGATTCCACCCTCTGTCCATTGCCATTTTCTAGATCACTGACAGTAGGTCTCATCTCCAGACCTCTGGACTTTGCACCTCCAGACTCCATTATCTGTTACTTCAAATTTGGCATCTCTTTTTTTGCTGTGCTGTCCCTGCGCTTTCTGGATCTCCTTGCTCTAGGACTTCCACCCCTGGCCACTCCTATTCCACTTCCAGTTGTTGACACTCCCTTATTAAGGAAAGGATAAGGACTCTGTCCACTGAGCTTCAACTCTGGTTTTCTCTGTTTTTTGGTCCTTTCTGATTTCTCTCATCCTTTCTGATTTCATCATCATTGTGAACATCCCTAATCCAGATAGTATCACGTTATTGGCCTCTGACATCCCATTTTTGGACCTCAGGATTCTTCATGGGACCCTCCAGTCACCTCCGGACTTTCCTTACCAGACTTCATTATCACTCACAGGACCTTACACCTCCAACCTTGTCCCCTCTCTGTTGACATCTGCTCACCCAATAAGTGGTTTTCCTCAATCATGGCATCTCCTGTAATCGTCTTTGGACCCTCACACCTCTGTTCATCACCCCTACTAGCCCTGTCACCAACTCCAAAGTGAAACGACCTAACTCACTTAAGAGCTGGACACTTGAGAGGGGGGGGGCATTTGAGTGTGTAGGTGAGAGAGGGAAATATCAAAGGAGAATAAGACTGGGGGTCTTATCTCGCTTCGAGCCTGGTATTTATACTCTACTGTACATGGCTGTGCCTGGTCTGTGCTAGCGAGGCTATACTACATTAAATATGCTATTGGTACATGAGGTGAAGCACCGGGGCAGAGACATACGAGTTGGGACGAGGGGACAAGTCACCTCGTACTCGATCTGAGTCAGTCCGAGTCATAGGGGCTATTTATGGATAGGTGTGCACTGGCAGCACACAGCCATGCATAGCCTCCATGAGTCATTCTGGGACAATGACGTCAAGGGTGTCATAGCCTTGAGCTATACATCCCTGGTCTGGACTGGTCGAGGCTCATCCTCAAGTCCTTGTCTGCTAACCCCTTAGCTAAGTGCCGAACAAGAAAGAAAATAGAAAGGAAACTAAGTAAGTGTCCGTTAAGTATCGGATAACCTATAGAATATTGAGGAAACATTACACTACCCCCTCCCTATGAGCTGGCATCCTGACAGCCAACTATTCACCTTCAGGCGGCTCCTCTGGTCAAGTGAGGTGTGCCAAGAACCAGGCGAAGTATCTGCACTGTTCTTGCGGCATGTTCATGTGGGGCGGCCACTGGGTGATCTGAGGACAGTACTGACCCAATGGACTAATGTCAGGCCAATGGTATGGTGCAGGCCACAAGGTGCAGTTGGGGCGGATAGGTGGGAGTGGATCCGGAATCGGGACAGCTTCCATCATTTCCAGTACCAGCATAGCGCCTGGCAACCACATGCGCCATGGTTCACTGGCCAATTCCCAAGGGCCAGGCCAGTTCTCACTGGTCCATTGGAGGTCCATGGGGTCTGGAGTGGATGTGAGTTCCAGCATCGACTCGTAGTCTTCGGTATCATCACCCCAAACTGATGCTGTAACGTTTCCTTGGTTTTCCAAAGGTTATCCGATACTTAACGGACTCTTATTTAGTTTCTTTTTCTATTTTCTCCATGCTCGCCTCTTAGCTAAGGGGTTAGCAGGCTTGCACTCGAACCAGGAT